>CANXYI012107299.1:0-12723 GCA_948208565.1 Hura crepitans
TTACACTCTTTTAATTGTTGTCTTTATTATCCTGGATTGTGTTATGAACCATGACTCTATTTTTCATTCAAGAAACGGGAAATGCTAGCATATCCATCACTCACAAGCCTCATACCTTCGAGTATATAAAAAGGCAAACTAATCAATTACTATTATCCTTGATTGGAAAGACCTATTAAGAGGGACATCCACTTGTGAAAGCCATAAGTCTTTTTTGCCAAACCTTGAGCCCATGTAGTTAAGCTTAGCAACTTCCCCTAGGTTATATGACCTTAAGTGATTATGATTACATTATGACTGCTATATAGGCCTATTGCATTTAATCTTATTTGGAGTGGGGACAAGCCTATTATGCCTTTTATTTGGAATGGGCTTAACCTAATTTCACCTTGAGTAAGAATCAAATGTCATAGGCCATTGTATTCATATGCATTTTAGATACAAGAGGTCATCAGGCCCTATAAGGCCCATAAGCAAGCCTATACATCCTTTGTTGATGCTTAGGTAATCCCACCTAGGAAAAGAATTGGCTTGACCATGTGTATAGGTGAAATAAGGTTGGGAGGTTTATTGCATGTGTTTGTCTTTGTTTCACCATGAACATGTATTACATATCATGCATCATTTGCACTTTGCATTGTTAATATTGTGTATGCATCATGTTTAACCCTTTGTTTTGATAGCGACCATTGATCTTTTATTCACTACTTAATGGAAAAGAATCAACAAGTGCCTTAGTAGAGCTAGTGAAGCAGTACCTATCCAACCAAAGTGAGGAATCATGTCCACTAATAAATTTGTATCCAAGGCTATGTTTATAGAGGTGATGGCCAAGATAGAGAAAAGGATGATGGTGGCTATCACAAATGCTTTGTCCAATGTCTAGAATTAGAATAAGATGGGTTAGACCTCATCCACTTATAAGGATAAAGAGGTAGCAAGTGATGGAGATGATAACCAGTCTTTTAGATGATGAAGTGCCATAAGTTGTCAGGACTTATAATAGGGTTCCCCCTCCTAATCTGGTGGAGAATGATTAGCTGAATAAGTTAAATGAAAAGATAAAGGCTATGACTCAGTTAGTGACTGGGGTAAGGATATCGACTTAGATGATATCAATTTAAAACCTGACTAGGCAATGCCCTATAGGTTCAAGATGTCAAACTTGAGCAAGTTTAATGGCACTGTAGATCCTTGGAACTATCTAAAATAATATTTTATTGCTATGAGAGCTACTCATTTGATAGAAGAGTAAATTGTGAGCCTATTTAGTATGTCCCTTATAGGTTAAGCCTTGGATAGGTATCATTACTAGGACAAAAGGGTCAAAGAGGACTAGAATGAGTTGGCACAGGCATTCAACAAGCAGTATGCCAACAATGCAAGTATAGATATCACCTTGCAGGATCTAAAGCTAGTAAAGTAAAAACCAAATGAGAGCTTTTCTAATTATTTGTAAAGATAGAGAGAGAAGATCCTAAAAATGAGAAATAAGCCTAAAGACATTGATGAAATCAAGATGTTCATAAAAAATGAAAATAGCTACATAAACAGTGGGTTCACTGCTAAAGGTATAACCACATGGGAATAATTAAAAGACATCGTCATTGATCTGGAGGCAAGTTACTAGAACAAAAGACATAAGAGAGCAAACAAAGGGTCCTTTACAAGTAGTAATATTAGGGGTACCACTAAGACAGCAAATGTGCATACTATTTAAGGAAAAAGGTACTCCAATTTGGGTAAATCCCTTTTATGGTGCTTGAAAAAGTTGACTAAATAAGGTAAATTACAACCACTCCCACCTCAACTACAAAACTGACCATTACCACTAAGCCATAAGCATAACTTATAGTGTGCTTATCACTATAGAACTGGACACTCAACTGATAAACTATAAAGTCCTCCACAAAGCCATTCAAGACCTTATAAACTCAAAACAAATCCCTAATCTTAAAGCCTCATCAAACCCATTACCTAAACACCACACCACATGCCTTCTTAAATCTTAACTACCTAAGGAATATGTTCTTAGAGAAATCTATGGATTCGACTAGGAGATTAGTAAGGGGGTGAGAGAGACTAAATCTATCCTTATCACTAGCTTGCGGATTAGTGAGAGTGACTGTGAGCTTGGGGAGAGCAAACATTTTTGGGATAAATCTTCTTATAGAGATTCTAAAAAGGGAAAAAGAGAGCCTATCAAGGTTGAGGGAAAAGAGATTAAATGAGTGGAAAAGAATGGTCAGATCTTACCTAAAAAAGAACTCAAGCTTAAAGAGCGTGAGCATGAAGAGGTACTAAAGCAACTAAAAAAGACTCAAGCTAACATTAACATCTGGGACTTGCTAATGTCATTAAAAGACTAGGTAGAAAGTTGTTAAAGCCTTAGGTCAAGTTGCAATCTCTACAACCACTACCCTTGATGGACTGGTACAAGTGATGAAAATAGATAAGACAGGCCTTATCATCTTCTCAGATACTAACTTGCCCTTAGAAGGAAGGGAACATAACTGACCTCTTTTCATTAGGTTTAAGGTGAATAGGAAGAAGACTAGTTGTGCCATAGTGGATGATGATTTGTCCTTGTGCATTTGTTTAGCTAAAATTCTATACATTTTAGGAATTAAGAAGGATGATCTAACACCTTCGAGCATTACTATCAAGGCCTATGATGATATAAAAAGATAAGTTAAAGGATCTTTCATGATAAAGGTTTATGTAGGGCTGATTGTAGATAAAGTTAAATTCACTGTAATCAACATTCTAGCCACTTTCTCTATCTTGCTGGGAAAATCGTGGTTCTCTAAGTTGGGTAGAGTTCTTTCCACCTTACATCAGATGATTAAGTTCCTGCATGAGGGTAATATTTTCACCATTAAGGTGAAAATTGATCACTCTATCTATACCTTGGCCATCACTAACCAGCCTTTCACTGGGTTTCACATTGTGAGAATTTATAAAGATTATACAGACCTTGTTGTGTTTAAAATAATAAAGAAAATAAACTTCTTCCTTAGAGATAGTTTAAGGAAGAATTTACAAGGCATAACTGAACCTCTACAATTGCACATCCAGAAAGACATAAAAAGATTATAATATGATCTGAATAAAAGGGGGAACATAAAGAAAGGCGACTATATAAGGGATTACTTTATCAAATAGAAGGATACAAGGTATGATAGGACTTTAAAAAATGTAATAGTGAATGGATGCTACAAGCCAAGATTCAAAATCTTTGCAGATGTGGTTGAGTGGAAATCAGACAACCTTACTCAGTCCAGTGGACTAAAAAAGTTTTTCCAAAGCCACTAGCCATCGATGAAGTCTACCTAAATCTTTTTAAGGATTTGTATAATCTAAATATAGATTCTAATTTGTTTATAGATAAACTATATCTTTGTGACCTCTTTGAGGCAAATAATTTTCTTTCTAATAAGATGAACAACGAGTTTGCTTATTTGTGTGATCTTTCTCCTTATAGTAGTGTGCATTCAAATGATCATTACATGAGCATATTTGACATTAACTATATTAAAACTAATCCATTTAATCTTGGCATAAACAAATAACCTAAAAATATATTAATTGCCTTTGATACTAGAACCGATGAAAGAAAAATTTGAGAGATTGTTTAAAAAGGGTGAAAGAATCTTTGCATGGAATTATGATGACATGCCAGGTATTGATTGAGAAGTTGCTGAGCACACCATTCCAACTTATGACCATATCACTCCAGTCCATCAAAAGCTTCGAAGGATAAGACCCGAGTGGGTAGAAAAGGTAAAGGAGGAAGTGGTTAAGCTACTTGAAGCTAAGTTCATTGAGGAGATTTGTTTCCCCTCTTGGCTAGCCAATATCATTTTGGTGCCCAAGAAAGATGGAAAAGTTAGAATGTGTATATATTACCAAGATTTAAATAAAGCTTTCCCAAAAGATGACTTTCCCCTGCCTCACATTGACATACTAGTAGACAATACAACCATGGCATCCATGTCCTCCTTTGTCGATGGTTTCTCAGGATATAACCAGATTCTAATGAAGGTAATGGATAAGTGTAAAATGGCCTTCATAATTGAATGGGTGACGCACTGCTACAAGGTAATGCCCTTTAGGTTAAAAAATGTAGGAGCAACCTACCAAAGAATGACTACTAAGCTTTTCCATGATATAATGCACAAGGAGATCAAAGTCTATGTGGATGACATAATGGTAAAATCTATAGAAAGGGAAGAACATTTCAAAGACTTAGAAAGGTTATTCTAAAGGTTAAACCAATTCAACATGAGGCTCAAACCTAAGAAATGTGTCTTTAGAGTCACATCAGGTAAGATGTTAGGATTCGTGGTCAGTAAGAATAGAATTGAGGTAGATCTAAATAAGGTAAAAGCTATCTTGGAAATGCCTACTCTATAGTGGAAAAAGGAAGTCAAAGGATTTCTAAGCAAATTATAATACATCAGTTGATTTGTATCTAAGCTTACTTAAGTCTTTGAGCCCATATTTAACATGTTGTGCAAAGGATAGCCAAATAAATGGAATGAAGACTGCCAAAAAGCCATCAAAGCCATTAAATAATACCTAACCAAACCTCCCATTCTAAGAACCCTAAAACTAGGTAAATCCCTCATCTTATAGCTTACAATCAAAGAATCCTCTATAGGAGCCCTCGTCACACCGGCAGATGAAGCTGGAGTAGAAAATACAGTTTATTACCTAAGTAAGAAGCTACTCCCTTATGAACAGAAGTATGCAAAAGTAGAAAAGATATATTTGGGAGTAATTTAGGTCTCTAAAAAGCTATGTCATTATTTTCAATCCTATGAAATAGAGGTAGTAGCAAAACACAACCCCTTAGGTACTTGGAAACTACACCCTCTATAGTGGGTAAAATGGGATGATGGTTTTTACTATTACAGGAATTTGACATTTCCTATGTCACTAAGAAGATGATCAAAGGATAGGCAATATCTGAGTTTTTAGCACAACAACTCATCGAGGAAAGGTAAGAAAAGTTTGAATTTCTAGATGAATACTTGGGGGCAATTTCTTAAGAAGGATGGAAAATATTCTTTAATTAGGCAATCAACCAGAAAGGTGTAAGTGCAGGTGCACTAATCATTATTATAGAAGGTGAGCAGACATTCTTATCTAGAAAGTTAAAGTCTCAAGCAACTAACAATGTTGTAGAATATAAAGCATGTGTTTATGGCCTCCAAACTCTATATTAGTTGGGGGCAAAGGTGGTTGATGTGTATGGGGATTTAATGTTAGTCGTGCAATAAATGAAAGGTAATGGGGAGACTAAGGATGAAAACTTAGGCAAGTATGCTAGGATACTCGTAGACCTATCTAAAGGATTTAACTGCTACATTTTCCATCACATTCCTAGAGAACAAAACTAAGTTGCCAATGCCTTAGCCACCTTAATATTTGTATCAAACCTCACCAAAAAGGATTTACCAAAACCCATGTATTTTAGCAAATAGAGTTTCCTAGCCTACACTAGTATAGTCAACACTACAACCAAACAAACCAACTTTGACTTACTTTGGTACCATGGCATCCAAACCTACTTAGAAACTAGACAGTACCCAAAACATGCAATCGAGAAAGATAAGAAGGCCCTTTAGAAACTATCTACTCAATTTATCTCATTTCAAGGAATGATTTACAAAAGACAATGGGATGGAATTCAGCTTAGATGTGTAGATGAATCAAAAGCCCATAAAATACTCATAGAAGTACATGAAGGAATTTATGGTCCTCACATGAATAGGAGAAACCTTGCAAAGAAAATTATTAGATTGGGTTATTATTGGATAACCATGGAAACAGACTACTGTGACTTTATCAAAAAAAATGTCACAAATGCTAGATCTATGAAAACCTAAATAACCTTCCACCCAATGACTTGACTAGTTTGTCATATCCTTAGCCATTTTCTACATGGGGCATTAACATAATTGGGGAAATAAAGCCATCTACTGCCAGGGGACATAGGTTCGCAGTAGTAGCAATTGATTACTTCACAAAATGGGTTAAAGCTAAATCTTTCAATAAATTGGGGGTAAGGCAGATGGTAAAATTTATTGAAAGAAACATCATTTGCAAGTACGGGCTATCACAACAAGTCATCTTAGATAATGGGGTACATTTTTAGTGTCAGACTAGACAACTTTTATAGAAGTGCAAGATCCAACAAGATAAATCTTCTCCATATCCACCTTAAGCTAATGGTGCGGTTGAAGCAGCTAACAAAAATGTCAAGAAAATTTTGGAAAAGATGACAATTACTTATAAAGATTGGGTGAACATGTTACCCTTTGCACTATAGGGATATAGAACAATTATCAGGATGTCTACTAAGCCATGTCTTATTCACTAGTGTATGGGATAGAGGCAGTACTACCAATAAAGATTGAAGTACCATCACTAAGGGTAGTACTGGAGGCAGATATAACAAAAGCAGAATGGGTTAGAAACAAATATGAGCAATTAGCCTTGATGGATAAAAAGCGACTTAGAGCCTTTTATCACATACAATTATATTAGAAGTGAATGGCTAGAGCTTATAACAAAAAAGTCAAGCCTAGTCCTATTTAAGGAGGTGACTTGGTACGAACCAAACCAGACCTTTGTTGCCATATCCTAGAGGAAAATTCAAGCCCAATTAGGAAGGCCCATACTTAGTCAAGAAGATACTCAAACATAGGGGTGTCAAAATCTCATATCTAGAAGGAAATGAGTTCTCAAAACCTATCAACATGGATAAGCTGAAAAAGTACTTCTGTTAAAAAAAAAAAGAAAGTATGCTAAGTTGAAAACCCAAATAGGGTGGCTTAGGTAAAATTTAGGACACCTTGATAAGGTGAAAACCTAATAGGAACTTTATGTAAAAATTAGGGGATTTGAGAGAAAATGTCTAATTAAGAAAAACTTCAGAGGCTGATTGGTAATAGTAATATTACCATTGTGAAATTAATATATTTGCTAAGATTAAACAGCTTAGTTTCAAATGCAATTAATAGCAAAAATGCTCTAGTCATGATTATTGACATGCAAACTTCTATTAAGTTAAGAGATTTCATACAAATGACTAAACTCTAAACACATCTTCTCTTTCCAAATGTAAAAGTATCATTTTCACATTTTCTCTTTAACATTAATATCCTATTATCTCTAGTTATACTCAGAATCCATTCTTTGTAAGTATCATTTATAATACTTCTAGTTACATGATCAAGCACCTCTCTTAAGATAGCATGTTATCTCCACAAGTTAGGAAAAGAGCACAAGAAATGGCATGTCAGAAGTCCACCTTGAAATCCCAAAGGCTTAGAAGGAACTCTTTGCAATAGGCTAAATTACCACTAGATCTGGGAAGGAATATAGAATGTAACATGTCTCAAGCTAATTAAAGGGACATAACCTGAATGACAAAACTAGGAAAAATGAGTGATCTTCCACCAAGGACACCTCTATTGCATTCGACAATAGTGCCAAGCCATATAACCCATTGGTCATTAGTATCAAATCTCTTCTCAAGCCTTATTTCATAAGGATGATTCAGAGCATATTTCACCCAAAAGCCTTCTAGGAGGAGGTACAAGCAATCCCAGTTTCTCTTGTAAAAAATCTAAAAAAAAGCCATTAGATTGGAAAATTCATAAAGGACCACCTAAGCAAAAATTAGGCAAACCCACTAGTGTGAAAACCCTCACAGGCACACTAGGCAAAAGTTAAGGATAAAATAAAAAAATAAAAAGCTAAAGGAAACCCGCAAGGGCTCTCTATGCATAATTGTAAAAGAAGTGGGCTCCCAACTACAAAGTCAATGTCCCTTCTCTTTAAAGCATCTAATCCTCGAATGGTTTCAGCTAAGAAGACACCAAAAGGATTATAACTATAACATATTTTAGTCAAAAGTTAAAGGACCTTGAAATCAAATTGCTCATCCTTGAAAGTAACTATCAACCAATTGCCAAGGATACGTAGCAATATGCACTTCACCTATTCAATAGAGTTGATAGGGAACTTGTGAGTAAAGTCTAAAATTACTTGCAAGGAAATTAAGCCCACACTTGAAATTGCCTTTTAAGTCATAGAAGGAGAAATGCCTAAAGTAAGGATAATATCATAGGATAATGCTCCTCTAAAGAGGGGAAAGCCAGTGGATCATTTGAAGTAACTTGATAGTTCAAAATAGTAGCAAATTCTTCCACAATCGGGGTAATTTCTTAGTGATTGAAGACAAACACACAGAAAATGGGGTCCTAATATTGCTTTGTGACATCTAAAGGTCAATCTTCACTTTTCTCAAAAATCTAAGGGTAAAAAACGGAGCAAGGATGTTCGAAGTCCAAAAAACCTTTGATTCCAAATTTTTGGACAATTGTTGATTAAAAGAGAAAGATATGGTGAAGTATGGCATGAACAAAAGGAGAAAGGAGGTATTTATAGGCCCCGACCCTTATTATTCCCTTTCTTACTAAGTCATAGAATCTAAAACATGCAAGGAAGTTCGCACAGACCTCAGAACATTTGGAGTCGATGTCATAGTCCTCACAAACTAATTGAGATGGGTCCACAGTAGTGCTTGTTACCAATTAGGAAGAATGTTCGCATAGACCTTTATACACAATGTCTATATGAACTAAGAACTATCAACCTTTTTTAAGCAACTCTTGCTACAAAAGGGCATTCATTTTGATGAATTGTTGTCATGTGTTCAATTATGGCAAGTGTTTTATATATAAGGGCACAAAATTGTATTTGAAATAAAAGATCATGTTTTAATGTTCATATATACAAAAGTTAGCCTTATTCATAAGAAAAGTAATAATCAAGCTGCCATCTATTCTACTCTTTAGTGTTGTCCTCATCCTCAGTATCCTTATCATTAGTTGAGAGCACAAGCTTTTTAGAAATCTTTAAAGCTCTCAATTTCTTCTAAGTCGAGTAAAAAGCAGCAACTCTCCTCGACAACTCACTTTATAAAAGAATGAAGGATTAATGCATGACATGCATACATACACATTTTGCATAAATTAACCATTATAGGAAATTGCTTATAACAAGAACTCGAGTCTCATCAATCATTGCCCTTCTGAAAGCTTCCACTACACGAGTGGTCCTCTCTACTGGAACCTTTTTACCTATTCAAATTAAAGACAAAAGTGTCACATCAAATCAAAACAACACAATGAACAGTAGAAATCAAAAAGTACCATACCAATATGGTGTTCTCTAACTCAAAGGGAACTAGCCAATTGTCCTCAATACAAAGGCGAGCAGAGGATAGCTCTCCATCCATGCCATAACATATGTAGCTTAGCTTGGATATGTCAGTTAAAGTGTGCAAGACTTCATTAAGCACTGATGACTAACCAACAGGTAGACTAAAAACTACACTCCTAGTAGTACGAGTAGGAGGAGGTGAAAATTGAGAGCTAAGAGAACTAGAAATAGTTCTCACACTTTTTCTTATTGAAGAAGGTCTAGCTTCAGAAGTAGTGGTTATAAGCTATAACACAATACATAGTTAAAAGATGTTTTCAAAAATAATGAGTAAAAGACCAAGTAATTTACTTGAGGAGGAGGAGGTCCTAAGGTATGAGGAACCTAACACAGCAGGTGAGTAGATGGCCAAGAAAGGTAACCCTCTCTATCACTCTCTACCAGTGTGCTCCTTGGGATACCTACAATCATACCCCATACAAACTCCAGATCCTTGATGTATCTCACAAATAACATCAAATCAGCAGGACTCTAAGGGACATATTGTGTATCAGGCCTCATATGCCAGCCTATTATTCTCTCTCCCTAAAACCATAAGTAAGCCTTTATAGTAGTCAGCAACATTCTATAAAAAGATAATTCTCGAGCAGAATGTAAAAAATCTGGCATCTCTTCAAGTGGGAAGATCCACCATGCCAAGTCAATCTATAAAGGTAAGTGTTAGTTATAATCACTTAAATTACTAATAATGAGTTTTCATATGCAAGAAATACTTACATTAGACCAAGTCCTAGAACTAAGATACTAGCAATGTTGCATTAGAGAAGATGCATTCCAAGGTCTCGAAGATGGTCAAACCCATCTGTCCATCATTGGGTATTAACAAAAGATGTCTAGCTCATAAGGTCGAGGTAGTAAATGTAGCTCATATGCCTAAACCTATAAAAACAAAAGCACAAGGTTAAAATTAGAAAGGTCTACATAAAGCAAAAAAGGGATCAAACAAATTACTTATTAGAACACCTAACACAAAGCCCTGCATAAATCGATGGCTTTTCTTGGTGTGAATAGCCACATCTAAGCTTTAAAAAACCCAGCCAAGAGAGAAACATCACTAGTTCTAAGAGCCAATACTCTTAACCTACTCGAAGATAGGAAGGAAGCTCTAACTCACATTGGCATTGGTGTTGGCAAATAATGTTGTGCCCAACAAGTAAAGAAGGAAGCAACATATATACTGATCAATCTCGAACTAACCCAATAGAGTTACATTCATCCACCTCTCATGTAAGTCTATGCATAGGATGCCCCTAGAGAGGGATAAAACCTAATAACTCCCTTACCTCTTGTAGTCAAAGCAAAGGGTATCAGTAGCAAGTGTCGAAAGCAATAACTTACCTTATGCATGGCGCTCTAGTGATGAAAGCCCAATCAAAGGGTGTTATAGCCAGTTCTCTAAATGGTAAATGGAATGTGTGTATCGTGTCTATCCACCTATCCAGAAGAGCACTGAGAGCTTGAAAATCCTAATGAAAATCCCTGCCAACTAGGTGATCCAAAAATGTCTAGAATCTTATCATTCTCTCCCTATTCTTGACTAAGATATGCACTACAGAGTACCATTGTTGTGATCTAGATAGGGTTCCTCTACACTTAAGATGTGTCTGCAAAAAGCTAAATACATATAAGCAAAACACATCTGTGCAATGTAAGAATTCAATAAAAAGTCCGCACGAATAATAAGTAGATGGGCCACAATAGGTCCTCACAAATTACAAATATCTAGAATGCATAACAGACAACCAATCCATATAGACATCATACACAATCAAACAGAAGTCTATATAAACTACATATAGTTTCCAATGCATTCGCTCGGACTTCCTAATCTACCACATGCAAAAAATCCTGACATCCTGTGCTAACTATACTGGAACTAGTAAAAAAAAGACAAGGTCTGTATGGAATAAGGCTACCCTAAGCAAACTAAGTTTGCACGGACCTATCAAACCAGAGATGCCAAATAATACAAAAATGAAAGAAAAAGGTAGCCAAATCACAATGGGGCATATAGAGGTAAAAAAGCATACCTAGGGGTATACTTCTGCACAAGCATGGTTGGTCAAATAGGCCAAAATAGGAGTTAGGTCACCAAAGGAGATGTCGTTCATTGGAGCAACACTCAATGGGTGGTCGATAGCCATAAAAGGCATAAATCCCTCTAAAATTGGCATAGAGATGTCCTCCATTGAAAGAGTCGATAAAAAAGGCAATTCCTCACTCATCAAAAGAAGAATGGTCACTAAAGCTTCTTCCCGTGATGTGGTTTCACCGGAAGATGTTGACAAAGAATCACCAGAGGGAAGAGTCACCATCATAATGTGTTTTTTGAGAGAAAATAGAAAAAAAAAATAGAGGAATACAAATGAAGAAGAAAAGGAAGAGAGATAAATAGTTATTGATCTATCACAAAAAGTTCACATGGACTTATAATATGAACATCTGCATAAACTTCATTTAAGAAACATCCGCATGGACTAACTTCAAGCATCATCTGTATGGACCTATTATGATACATCCATATGGACTTATTTCACTTTTGTCTGCATAGACTCAACTCACTCATAACTATATGATCTTTACAGATTTCTTAATGCTATATACAAAGGCTGAATATGTACCACAAAACTTGTTATATCAAAATTGATACTAACTCTTATAGCATTCTCTTTTATAGGAATTAACTCTATGCTCAGATTCGACTTTGGGTCCAATCTAATTCTCTTAGATTTAACTCTGTGCCTAATCCAATTCTCTTAGATTTAACTTTGTGTCTAATCCAATCCTTTCGAATTCGACTCTGTGTCCAATCTAACTTTCTTGGGTTTATCCTAGTAAGCCATTCTGCAATTCTATATGGTTTAACCTAACAAGCCAACCAACATCATTGGATTTTACTTGACAAACCAATCCAATTACATGAATTTCTATGAACTTTCCCAAGTTGCCAACTGGCATAAATCCCAAGCTATCAAAGAAGTGCAAACGACATCAACACAGTAAGTTAAGTGTATATAAACTTGAAAGTACTTTGTTATGCATTATTTTAATTTAAGCATCTTATAGCACACACCAACCTGGGGGCAACTGTAGATGCCACCACCTTTGGCCTCTGATAATAACTAGAGATAGGCTCTTAAGTAATGGCATTGACCCTTGAGGAATCTAGTCTGAATGAACCTAGTTCATTAAAACCAATAGAGTCCTCATGGACCTAGTCCGGTAAAACAAATAGGGTTTGCACGAACAAGCACTACTGGCCCAAACCAACCATACCAAGCCCTAGCCCAAGGTCCACATGGTACATACCTAAGCCTATATTTGCACGAACTTGCTAAAATCGGCCCAAGCCCTTAAACTGGTGGAAAAGTAGACTACAATAGTCTGCACAAACTAAGCATTTATTGTCTATATAGACTAAGT
>CANXYI012107309.1:0-11225 GCA_948208565.1 Hura crepitans
TGCAAACTAATGGATGTAAACAAATAGCATGGCCTTCAACTAAAATGGGTTGGAATGTCTGGATGCCTAATCTTTGTAGAGTTGATGCTCTATTCAATAATACCGGATGCCCCTGCATAACTTCCTAAAGTATTTCCCATACAATTGGCTCTTTTTCTTGAATTTTGCTCTTAGCAAATCTTATGCTCGTAGCAAGATGTTGTCTAATTAGACCACAAATTACAAATATCTAGAAAAGCTCTATTGTTATTTTGCGATGAAATCCATATTGATGTAATGAATGTGAGGGGCCTACTATAATGACAAAATGATCTAAATAATCAACACATTTACCAAGCATAGTCTAACAAAATCTTCCTTGTTTCCCTTTAATTACATCCAAAAATGACTTGTAAACCTTATTATGACCATCCCTTATTAGTTGTCTATAGATTCCATTATCAAGAAGTGTATCCATGGCTTTTTATACCAATTTCTCCTGACACATTACTAATTCTCCCAGTGTGGATCTACTTGTTGTTAATAGATCAATAAGAGTATTGTTTTGATAGATCACTATTCTATAGAGTTCATTAATATCGAAACTCATTAGTTTACCCCTATCTATTTGAACGATCGCTCTCAACTTGGGAGGAAGAACTAGTAATAGACATAAAACCATCCATTCTGGTTCTATATTTTTTCGAATAAAATGCTTAGCTAATTCCACGTGTCTAACTAAAAAATCCATTCTTTTTCAACTTTTTGATCTTCCTATTCATTTCTTTTAAGCCCTTCATCCCCCAAATCTTTCAATTTTATTGATGAAAAATCTATAATAATTTGTAAATCCAGATTAGCTGATTGTTCTTGGATAGCACTAGCTCTTATGGAAATTTCTCAATTTCAAAATGTATTAAAGCCTTAGTAAAAAAAGTGGAATACTATATTTCTAAGATTGGATTTAATATTTGAATGAACCTTATAATCATAAAAAAAAGGTGGGTTTCTTAGCTATGGGGCTAGCAAAAGAAAAATTGGGATAAGATCCTTTGGGTTTCCCCCCTTCAAAATCGGATGTGAATGTTTCCTCTCATTTGGCTTAAGTAGTTAGTAGTTATACCAAATAGAAAGAATAAGGTTCCTGCTTTCAAAATTGACAAAACCCTAAAATTAGCTACTCATTACTCAAGTTCCTAATGAGTACCAATCAAGCTTTCATTGATTCATTCTTCTTATACATTTTTTTAGACTTTTAGAATTCTTTATTCAATTATCACAACTTATTCAATTCTTACAATTACAAACTAAGTAAAATGTGAAATTCTTGAGTAGTCTATTGCCCTTTGAATGATGAATTGCAAGCACCTTAGAATTCATAAGGGATTTACTTATCTATATCTCTTTTTATTTGATTTTTTAGGTCCCAAAATCACCTCAACAGTAATGCCAGGATGCTATCAAAGCTTATATGTGATGTATAGACTCCTGTAACCACGACATGTTTGTTTCCTTGACTATAAAACATCATTTCTTTCTAATTTTTCTATTTCTAAAATTCTAAAATAAAATAAAAAGAAAAGGAATGATTAATTCCATAAAAGCAAAAGAAAGAAGCTAGTTTTCATGAGGTACAATTAGGAATTCCCATTTCTTTGTTACTACATCGACCATAGACCAATTCCTCTTTTATTGGGGAGTATTGAATACACCCATAATTATAAACTTCATGTTACTCCTTTCAAGAGACATGTTAGATTTAGGGCATCCCAACTTGATTAACAATTTAATGAAATGGGATAATAGTTTTTCATTCCAAAACTGTAAAATTAGAATTTTGATCAAATCACACATAAGAGTATACTAGGGCTTCTAATTCTTTAAGAGGTTTATCTAAAAGATTTATGATCTAACTAGGAAGACATTTCAAATACCACATATGAGTTATGAGGCATGCCAGTTAAATATAACCCATTTGATATCTTTGTATTTGAGAATCAACAAATTCGACCCTGTATTGTTCACAAAATTTTTGGTCTTTTGTTTTTCATTTCTAATTACTCGATAATTTCCATAAGCACAAATTCCACTTTTTATAGGCCTAAAAATTCTTTCACAAAATAATCTATATTTTTTTGGGTTTATTGGTTTTGTAATGAAAAGTGTAGGGTTTTGTCACCTCTCTAATAATATCTCCACTAGGTAGGATTTTATTAGCCTAAGCACTTATTTATTGAGGCAAAACTAATCCAATTCAGAGTTATTGATGTTTATACCCATTAATCACAGAAGAAAATTTTTGATTCATTTGAAATAAGTTGCCTTCTTATCAATCTAGAAGTTTTTTTCTGATATAAGGAAATGATTCAATTCCAGAGCCAAAGATCATAGTTTTCGAATGAGCAATCGAAAAGATTCTGGAGCATCCTTAGGTTTAGGTACTATTCCTCCAATGATCGTAGTACCAAGCACTTCTTAGAGAGCTCTAATATAATCATATTTATAAGTAAGCATTTCTTATAAAATATGAGAAACACCAAATCCCTTTACCACCTGAACATCCATTTCTCCAACCCGTTATCCCCTTTGCTTAGCTCTTCCTCAAAAGGGTTATTGTGTAACAAGTGAATAATGTCCATTAGAATGTCCATGTATTTCAACTTGATTATTTAATTTCAAGATATAAGGCTTTTCTATTTTAATAGCCTGTTCAAAAGGATCCCCTATTCTTCCATCAAATATTCTACTTTTTCTCGGATACTTGGGTTCAAATACCTATAGATTTGTTGTTTGCTTATTGGCTTCTTATAAGTCAGAAAACACTAGTTTTCTCAAAGCTTCTTGCTCATATCTCTCATTAAAAGGTGATATTCAATAATGCCTATCTAGCAGACCTCCTGCTAACTCGAGTGTGCATTCAAATATCTATCCTACATTCATTCCTAAAGGTACTCCTAATAGGTTTAAGACTATATCAATAGGTCTTCTATCTTACAAATAAGGCATATCTTATGTAGGCAAAAATTTTGAAATGATGCCTTTATTTCCATGTCTTCCAACTACTTTATCACTCACTTTGATTTAATGTTTCTATAAAATATATACACAAATTAGTTTTGGATTATAATTAGAACCCCCCTTTTTTGGATCCATCTCACATCAATAACTCGACCCCTACCACCTATAGGTAATTTTAGACAAGTTTTCTTTGAAATAGATACCTAAATACCAAGTATGGCTCTTAATAATATATCTTCTGAAGTATATGATGATTCTTTTGCCATTTTAGGTGTTATTTTACCTACTAAAATATCACCCATGTCTACCCAAGATCCTAGCATCATAATTCAATAGGCATTCAATGGAACACCAATAGGCATGAAATAAAAAATTTAGATTAAGTACTCTATTTCACTTTGATGTGAAAATGTAATAATGAATTTATTATTTTAAGAATATTGACTTCATAATATTTTATATTTTATGCATGGATTTTTATTTATATTTAGAAAAGAAATAAATAAAATATAAGGAAGACAAAATGAATGAAGTCAAATTCTTACAAATAGGTCCTTTGAATGATGAACAAATCTCTATGTATTTGCTCATATAAAATAGAGTCAACTCTCTATTGCATATTGGCACTTATTAGGTATAAAATAGATTTACTTCTCTTTTCTTTGTTCCTATAAACAAAATTGTTACATTATTACTAAAATAAAAGGAATGGAATAAAAATATTAATTCTTTCTTCGAGATAATCCACTTAAAAATTGAAAAGGGAGGTCCATAACATAGTTTTTTCTAATGTAATAAAGTTACATAGTGTTTATTTTTCATGAATAAAAGGGGTATTTCCATGGGTTTACCTTGGTATCATATTCATATCATCATATTAAATGATCTTGATTCCTTACTGCCTATCCATATAATGCATATAGCTTTGGTTACTAGTTGGGCCGATTTGATAGCTCTATATGATTTAGCAATTTTTGATCCCTTTGACCCTATTCTCAATTCAATGTAAAGACAAGGTATGTTTGTTATACCCTTCATGACTCATTTAGGAATAACCAATTCATAGGGTGATTAGACTATCACAAGAGAAACTATAACCAATCCAGGTATTTAGAGTTATAAAGGTATGGCTAGGGTGCATTTTGTGTTTTCTAGCTTATGTTTCTTGGTAGCTATTTGGCATTGGGTGTATTGGGATCTAGAAATATTTTGTGAAAAGCTTATAGGAAAACATTCTTTTGATTTGCCCAAAATCTTTGGAATTCATTAATTTCTCTCAATGGTAGCTTGCTTTGGGTTAGGCAATTTTCATGTAATCAAATTGTATAGTCCTGGAATATGGGTGCCAATCCTTATGGATTAACTAAAAAGTTACAACCAATAAGTTTACCGTGAGGTGTGGAAGGTTTTAATCCTTTTTTTCTTAGAGGAATAGCCTCACATCATATTGTAATGGGGACATTGAGCATATTGGCAAGCCTATTCCACCTTAGTGTCCGTCCACCCCAACATTTATACAAAGGATTACGTATGGGAAATATTGAAACTATCTTTTCTAGTAGTATCCCTACTATCTTTTTTGTAGCTTTGTTGTTACTAAAACTATGTTGTATTGTTCAGCAACTACTTCGATTGAATTATTTTGTCCCACTCATTATCAATGGGATCAAGGATACTTTTAGCAAGAAATATATCAAAGAGTTAGTGTCGGACTATTTGAAAATCAAAATTTATTTGATGTTTGGTCTAAAATTCTTGAAAATTAGCTTTTTATGATTACATTGGCAATAATCTAGTAAAAGGTGGATTGTTCAGAGCTGGATTAATGGACAAAGGGGATGGAATAACTATTGGGTGGTTAGGACATCCTATCTTTATAGATAAAGAAGGGCATGAACTTTTCGTATTCCATATGCCTACTTTTTTTGTAACATTTCCAATTGTTTTGGTAGATAGAGATGGAATTGTTAGAGCCAATATTCCTTTTCGAAGGGCAGAGTTAAAGTATAGTGTTAAACAAGTAGGTGTAACTATTGACTTTTATGGTGGCGAACTAAATGGAGTTAGTTATAGTGATCCTACTACTATGAAAAAAATATGCTAGAGATGCTCAATTTGGCAAAACTTTTGAATTAGATCGTGCTACTTTGAAATTTGATGGTGCTTTTCATTGCAGTCCAAAGGGTTGGTTTACTTTTGGACAAGCTTTGTTTGCTCTACTCTTTTTCTTCGGACACATTTGGCATGGTGCTTAGACTTTGTTTAGAGATGTTTTTGCTAGTAGTGGTCCAAATTTAGATGCTTAAGTGGAATTTAGAGCATTTTAAAAACTTGGAGATCCAATTACAAAAAAGATAAGAAGTTTGATACAATATTTGATCTCATAGTTTTCACCTTTATTTTAATTTTTTTTACCTAGGGTATCGAAGCCATCTTAATCTTAATTTGAATCATAGCCTTTTCTTTGACTCTTAGTCTTTTTTTTATCCGAGAGATAATCCCTAATAAACATGTATAGTGCCCCATAAGTTTTTAGGTGTCCTTTTAATGGTTTTAAAACTTATAGGATTATTAATAGTACCTTTTTTGAAAAATGTTAATAAATTCCAAAATCCATTTCGTCGACTAGTTGTGACAACTATCTTTTTGATTAGTACTATAGTAGCCCTTTGGTTAGGTATTGGAGTAACATTACCTATTGATAAATCCCTAACTTTAGGTCTTTTTCAAATTGATTCAATTGTAAAATAAAATATCATGACATGTATATCTAGGGACTAGTAGCTTCAAAGTGAATTCTCATTAGATAACATCTATTCAATTAAAATTTTGATATATTTTGCAAATATATGGATTGTGCTAAAGACTAAAGATTCAAAAAATTCATTTTCATCTTTTTTTTCTAAAGAAGATGAAAATGAATCTAAATCCAATGGATTTAGATTTTATTCTTTAGTAAATCCATTGCAAAATGTTTTTCTATTTCTAAATTTCTAAAATACCGAATATAAGTTTTACATCATCTATGAGAAAATGTTCAATTTGCATCAAATCATCT
The DNA here is from genome assembly GCA_948208565.1 of Hura crepitans. NCBI lineage: Eukaryota > Viridiplantae > Streptophyta > Magnoliopsida > Malpighiales > Euphorbiaceae > Hura > Hura crepitans. The sequence goes on from CANXYI012107309.1 coordinate 6,056, forward strand.
TAAGTCTTATTCAAAAGGTATGATAATGTATGTATATTAGACCTTTTGAGGTAATTATAAATCTTGGGAGTAAATTCTAGTTGGTCAACGACAATGTATTTTAATGCTATTTCTTTTTTATTTTTTCTTAATTTACTCAATCAATCAGGAAAAGTAGAAAGGGGTAAAGTAACAATAACCTTATGTTGACTTTTTTCTAAATGTGAGTTTTGTTCTTCTGTATGTAGAAAAGTAATAAATAAATCAATCAAATTCTGGGAGACTTCATGAATTGCTTCTTTAAGAGCTAAACTCCTATTTATCCATTTTCCAAAAAAGTATTTCTTGCTCTTCATTCCCATTTCCATAAGAATGAACACTAGGATTCACATTTAGGACTAGCATGAATACAACATCCAGAGGATAACTTCAATCTTGAAAGTTATTTGTCGATTTTATATGATACCTATGATTCATCTCGATTTGCAATCCAATACACAAATTAATTGGTTCTATTAGGCTAGCAATATGTTTATATTATCAATGATTTCCATAAAAGTCAGTACGATAATGTCTTAAGTAGTTACATATCCAAGACCCTTGACACAAATAGATACATCACAAGTTCCATACAAATTTCTTCTCGATACAATTTCTTTCAAATTTATTAAAATTTCATGTATTGATTCTTGAATACCTGCTACACTAGAAAAGTTGTGTGGTATTTTCTCAAATTTTGCACTTGTGATACAAGTTCCCTCTATTTCTCCATGTAAAGCTCATCATATCACAATGCCTATTGTGTTAGATTAACCTTCCATAAGTGGAGATAGAATAAATTATCCGTAATAAAGAAGCTTATTGTTGTTTCTTGATTTAACACATTTCCACTATAGTGTCTGAGTAGATATTGTTGCTTTCTCTTAAACCATAATAATATTGTTATTTTTTATTGTGAATTCATTAAATTATTTATTTCTCTTGAAATCTCTTCGCTATTTATTTTTACACCTGCCATTTTTTAGGGGGTCTGTAGCCATTACGTGGCATAGGGGTTACATCCCAGATGAAAGTTAATAATGTACCACTTCTACAAATAGCTTTTAATGATGCATCTTGTCAGAGACCAGGATCCTTTATCATGACTTTAACTCATTGCATGCCTTGATCCACTACTGTCCAAATAGCTTTTCCTGATGCGATTTGAGTAGGAAATGGTAGTCCTCTTCTTATGCCTTTGAATCTATAAGTGCCCTTAGAGGGCCAAGAAATTACTCACCCCCATACATCTATAATGGTCATAATAGTATTATTGAAACTTGCTTGAACATGAATAACTCCTTTTGTTATTTTACATGCATTCTTGTATGAACTAATGCATTTATTTTTGTATAAACCGATTTGTGGTAAAGGTTTTTCCATATTTTATCATCTCATAAATATAAGTTATAGGTCTATGGATATATCCATTTTCCATTAAAATGGATCCTTTATTCTTACATTGGATCTATTCTCACCTAGAAACATTATCCTTGTCTTTGTTTATTTCTCAGGTCAAAGCAAATTACTATAATCCATCCCCATCTACGCATCAATTGACATTTTTCACAAATTTTATGAACAGAAGCTCTTATTTTCATATTTGTTATCCTTTAATTTTTTAATATACGTACTTTTAAACTAATTTTTTTTTTAAATTTTAAAATCTTAAATTGTATAACTATGAAAGGCAAAAGGAATTTTAAATTTGAAAAAAATAGTCTAATCATTCAAATCTTTGTTATGGAGTCTATAAATTAAATGCATTCTGATAAAATTATAAGTACTTACTTCCATTTTGATACTATCTCGTGGGAGTATATAGTGGTAGTATATGCATAAAACAAAACTATCTTGGATATTTTCTAAAACATAATTGAAAACTAGATCTTTATTATCTAAATGAACTTAGAACATCTTATTGAAAAAGTGATTCAAGAAAGTTTCATTACTGAATCCATTTTTGTTCTCTCATTCAATCGAAAATCCTCTTGAAGTATTAACTAATGGAAGAGAAATGGAATTAAAAACATATTCCTTTCTCTATGTTTTAAATAAATAGGAAGTCTAGATAGAATTCGTATATTAGAAAGATTACCATATATAACACAAGATTTCTCCACCAATTCTTTATAGTCGAGCTTCCCAGTTTATCATTATACCCCGAGAAGTAGAAAGAATTACAATTCCCATTTCACTAAAAATTATAGGAATTTTTTGATAGTTAGAATAGATTCATAGACCAGGTCAGTTGATCTATTTTAAATTTATAATAGTTATATATTACCCTTTCTTCTTTCTTCTATGTTGTAGGGTTAAAACCAAAAATTTTTTGTTGCCTTCCTAATGTTTCCTAACGTTTTCAATAAAACCTTTTTGTAAAAGTATTTTAATAATGTTTCTAGTGATGCTAGTAGTTGTTATTCAAACAATTTTCCTTTCTATTCATGTCCGTATTTTATATAGAGGTTATTATGTCAGCAATATGATCCCTACCCATTATAAATTAAAATTATTATTTTTCTCTAGTTTTGATATAATCAATATACTTTTTTTCTATGAATTAATTATTTTATTAAATTAAAATTTTATTAAAGGTATACCTATGAAACACAATTTACTAAGTTATTTAGTAATTAATTTTAATTCTATTTCCTTTTTATTCAAATACTTTAACTATATAATAAATAATATAACTATATTGTGGTCTCATCTTAATCTGAAATGTTATATCTTGTCTTATATCTTTGAATTTTTTATTTTATAGTACTTTAGGCGCTAATGAAACTATTTTAGTAAAATTTAACTATCTCAATTCCTGAGCAATTACACCAAAAATTTGAGTTCCTATCGGATTTCCTTCTTGATTAATGACAATTGCAGCATTGTCACCATATCGTATTATCATACTATTATCACATTTAAGTTCTTCACAAGTTCATACAATTACAATTATGATTACTTCTAATTTTACTAGAGGTGAATTGGGTGCTACTTCTTTGATCACAACAATAATGACATCACCGATATGAGCATATCTACGATTACTAGTCCCTATGAATCGAATACACATCAATTTTTGAGCTCTGCTATTATCTGCTACATTCAAATAAGTTTGAGATTGGATCATATCATTTTTTTTTGTAATTTATTATTTAAATGCAAAGGAAAAAATAAATGGAAAGGAAAAAATATATTGTTTGTCCAAAAAAAAAACTTGTAATTTTTTTATTTTAGTATCAAAAAGGTTTTTTTCCTTTGGTTCTATATTCCTATCCCAAAATAATGAATTGAGTTTGTATTAGCATTTTGAATGCTATTGTTGAAATACCCTTTCTCATTATATTTTTTACTATTCCACCCATTTCATAATGTATTCTACCTAGTTTAATGATAGCTATCTAATATTCGGGAGATCCTTTCCCTGAACCCATATGTGTTTCTGTAGGTCTTAAAGTAACGAGTTTCTTGGGAAATATACGTACTAATATTTTTCCACCACAACATATATTTCATTTCATTACTCATCGTCTTGCTTCTATTTGTCTAGATGTACTCCAAGTACGTTCAACTGCCTAAAAAGCATATCTTCTAAAACAAATATGATTACCTTAAAAAGATATTCCATTCATTCTTCCTCTGTGTTTTTTACAGAATCGAGTTCTTTTGGGGTTATAGTTGATGGTTCTTTCTCAATTCCATCTCTTTTACAGAACCAGACATGAGAGTTTCTTCTCATCTAGCTCCTCATGAATGCAATGATTAAAAAAAATATACATGTCTTTGACAAATAAAATAATATACTAAATTATAGGATTCTTTGAGATTTCACTTAATTTATTTTAATTTTTTTATTTTAATCTATTTCTTCGTTATTACGCTATTTATTTATTAGTAATTTATTTATTCGTATTAGATTATTAGAATATAAATTTGTATATATATATATATATATATTATTTTATATTATTAATGTTATTTTATATTTTATATTATATTTTTTCACTATATATTATTTACTATATATTATAATATTATATTTTTTTTATTTTTTTACTTTAACTATGTAATGAAGTAATGAACTATGTAATGTATTTTTTTTATTCTAGTTATTTTTTTCTATTATAGTTATAGATAATTTTTTTCTATTTTATTTTAGATAATCTTGTTTTTGTTATTTTGTTATAAGGTTATAACAATTTTTTTAACAAATTTTTTTATTATATTTATATAATAATTAGAATATCAAATTGCTCAAATTTTGCAATAAAAAATAATATAAAAAGTTTTACAAGCGAATATTTTCTCTTTTATATTTAATCATTCAATTTTTTAATATTTATTTTATTTGTAGAGGTAACCCATGATCTCTTAGATTAAATGGATTATTTTCTGGTTCCTTTTGCTATCCTCCCAATATATCATTAAGATTTATTGGCAATAAAATCTTACGTATTTACAGGTTTCGTCATTCCCATCGCTTCTCCGTTAATGGTTAGGTCTTAATTTTACAATAGAGCCTCTAATGAATTTGTTTTTGAGTCAATCTTCTCACTCTGTATTGATTCGAGACTTTTCATTTTTTGTTTTATGAACATGAATGGATTAGTTTAATTATAGATCAATTGAGATTAATGCTTTATTATATTAACTTTTAACTCATGGACCTTACATATTTGAATCATATAGCATTGATATTCTTTTTCTCTCTTTCTTTCACCCTTCCACTTATCTGTATAATTTTCTATTTTAATTTACAACTCATAACCAGATTGGTTTTTGATTTACAACTCATAACTAGATTGTTTTTTCTTTTATTTGTGTAAAAAGGATTTCAATTGCTACAATGATATGACAAATATATTATATCTTGACTATTTCTTTGGACTTAGATAATGCAAAGTGATGAGTTGGTTATTAGTTGTCTATTTACACTTATTAATTCATGCGTGGGTCAGTCCTTTTTTTAATCCTAACCCTAAAAAACCAATGAGTCACACACTAAGAAGAGCAATTATATCAATCAAATTTTATTTATTCTACCCTATAGAAATAGAATTAATAGAATTATAATTGCTTCTTTCTAGTTTGATTAAACAAAAAAAAAAAGAATTAAAGAGTTTGTCATTTCTTGTTTTGTTCTATCAATAGA
>CANXYI012107321.1:0-10869 GCA_948208565.1 Hura crepitans
AGCTCTTCCGATCTCTTTCTATTTTTGATCAGATTATATTGATAATATCGGTTAAAAATCTTCAACTTAATTTCTCAGTTCAACTTCAGGTGCAATGTCTATAGCAATGCCTAAAATACATCAAATCTCGAGTGTAATGTCTTTAGCATTGCCTAAGTCCTAGTGCAATGTCTTTAGCACTACTTACGTCACATCAAATCTCAGGTGCAATGTCTATAGCATTGCCTGAGTCTGGGTACAATGTCTTTAGAATTACCCAGTACATATTAACTTTAAGTGCAATATCTATAGCACTACCTAAAAGTACATTAAATCTTAGGTGTAATGTCTTTAACACTGCCTGAGTTCGGGTGCGATGTCTCTGAGCACTACCCGCATCACATCAAATCTCAAGTGCAATATCTCTAGCATTGCCTGAGTCAAACCAACAATGGTATCAGACCACACACATGAAATGTCACCCCATAAGGTATATATCTCTCCTTCTGAACTTTAGATCACCTCACACACTCTGTAGTTGCCTCCCTAAAGTTGGGGCAACTATAGACACTAGGGTTTTGGGGCTCCTGTATTTGGATTGCCTAATAATGAAGAAAGTGACTAAGTTTTGAGGAGTGAGGATGTTGACAACTAGTTTAAAAATCTTAAAGTTTTCCGTTAAAAAATAAAAATAAAAGGTTTTTTGCTCGGGCCAAAAAATCTCATAATGTAACATGAATTGTTAGAAAAATAGGCATCTATGATAGGCTGAGAGCTCAGTCTTATCGATGTCTAACACTGAAGCCATGAGGGCTATGAGGGGTGAAGCCCCCCATCGTATAAAGTGGTTGAAAAAGAAGATAAAGATTTAACAATTAAGAAAATTGTTTTTTTACACATTTTTTGCCTTTAGGCAAAATGACATCATTTTAATCTGAAATGGCCATTTCATGCCTTGCTAAAATAGCCATTTCAGCTCAAAATGGCCACTTCACACTTGTCTAAAATGGCCATTTGCCTTAACAAAATGATGTAGTTTTGCCAAAATAAGGCATAATCCATACACGCCACCCCATGGGCAAAACAACCTTTTTTATCCTCAAAACACAACAAAACGGCCATTTTAGGCCAAAATGGCCATTTCACACCCTAAAACAGTTGTTTTACATGCTTCAAGATTTGTGATTAAAATTAAAAAATCTTTACAGATTTTAGAGCTCTCTTCTCTCTCTTGGCTTTTTTGGATCTCAGGAAAAGCTTTAAAAAAAAGCAAAAATTATTCTCTAAACAACATTTTTAATATTTCGGAAGATTTTTGATTTACGAGTTCCATCTTTTCTTCCTAAAAGCAATTATACACGTTGAGCCATTCGGTTCTTCTTTTTCTTCTCTTTCTTTTTTTAGTTTTTCTTCTTATCCACCTACTGGTTAGGTGTTGTAACTTATCAAATCTATAAATCTATGTATTATTATTGTTGTTGTGATATTTTTATGATCTATCTTTTCATTTTATGTATCATTTTTCTATCCTGCCATTTATTTCTGATTCTAATGTTTTGATCTTATTGTCATGCAAGTTATTTGATATGTTGCGATTGATTTAATCTTTTTGCTTATTCTTTTTATCAAATATTGCTAGATTGTATTTTAGGCATTTTTTATGTAATTTTTTTTATTTTATTTTATTTTTATTAGGTTAAAATGTATTTTTAGGTGATTGCCATGTAATTTATTTTTCGATCTGATTATTTCCCTGTATATTCCATGTATGTTGTAATAGGTAGAAAAATGATTTTTTGCACACCACATAAATAAATAATTAAATTATCTTATATTTAATTAGTCGGTGTTTTGCTAATAAAATGGATTTTGATTTTTCCTTAATAAAAGTCACGAATAATAAAAATCCATTTTCTAAAAATAAGCATGTGAGAACTAAAGTTCACAAAATAATCAACCACTCAATTTTATGTATGATGAAGATCTATTTTCTAAAAATAAGCATGTAAGAACTAAAGTTCTCAAAATAATTAATTTAGTCACTAAACCATATTATATTTAATTAAATTGATGATTTCTTAATAGAAATGGATTTTGATTTTTCCTTAATAAAAGTCACAAATTATAAAATCCGCATTCAAAAAATAAACATGTGTGAACCAAAGTTCTCAAAATAATCAATTGTCTAGTTTATTGTATGGAATTATTTAATTCAAAGCATTTAATTTATTTCTATAAAAATGTTTTGTTATTCCATTATGTGAATAAGTGATTTATTTTGATGCCTAAAACCCAATTAAAGAAAATGGATAATATTATAAATTCAAGTCAAAATTATGTATTAACTTGAGGTATAAATAAGAGTAAGATTTTGAACTACTCTAATTTTGGCCCTACAAGGTATTTCCCCACTTCGATTGGGTAGCGACTCCTACCTTATAGTGCCCAACCCACTCTTCCTAGGTTAATCTAATAGGAACAATTTAGGATTCCTTAAATCTACTTCTCATCTTTTAAGACTTAAGGAGTGGAGTTTAAGTCGAGTCCTCGGTTGTTTCGATTTGACCAGCCCTTGAGAGGAAAAAGGGAAGGTACCCTTTTACCTACACGATAACACCAACTAAAAGTATCTATTACTATATTAGCCTTTCTTAGATGATAATCAATTAGGCAATCATAATCCTTGATCAATTCATCCCATCATTTTTGTCTTAAGTTCAATTCTTTATGGGTAGGAAGATATTTTATGTCATACCTTTACCCGATTTTCGAAGAAACCCGATATGAGAGTGAACATCCCCTAAAGTCATCCATCCTCAGAATTCCTTAAAGGTTATTCATTTAACTTCTATTAATTTATACTGTTTTCATATTTACATCTGAAATTTTTCCTTCATTTCTTTATTTTAAATTCATAACAGTCATATTACACTATGAAAACCATTTATTTCATTCAAAAACATTTTTACAAAAAACTGAACAGCATAATGACTATCCAGGTTAAAAATAAAAAAAATTTCCTATCAAAAAAACACACTTCAATATATTCAGTCATCAAAACTCTACTCCTGGACCCTTTTAATCCTCTATCCTTATCATTCAACACAATCACATGCATAATCATAACATATAAAGTCAGCACTGAATCACAGGATCTCAAACCCATCATCATAAAAGAAATACACAAAATATAATAGCAGTTATTTCACTTATATACATACATTTTGATTTAATTTCTTCATATTTCATTGATACTTCATTACTTATTTACAATTCTCTGCATATCACTAAAACCCCACTATTTTTATTCTTATGAGTACACATCCTAAACTTACAAATAAAAGATAAGAAATAGTACCCCAAAAACTCTGTTCTTTAGCTACAGAGGCTTTCGACTTCTTGTAATTCCTTGACTTTTACCTGTACATTGGAACACTAATATGTTGAGTATAACACAATGGTGAATATTGAATAAAACATATGTGTGCTTAACACTCAAACATGTATTCATGCAATTACAGTTATTCACAATAGTTCATTTCCATTCATCAGATAATTACAATAGTTCATACATAAATCATAGTTAAATACTGCAATATGATACACCACATCATATTTCTCATTCTCATAATTCATTTATGTTCATTTATCTCAAATAATCATTTTGCATGTATTATTTATCATTTATTATCTATTTTAATTATTAGGCCTATACAAATAGACTAACCTAAGTACACTAGATAACAGAATCCTAGTTGTGCAGTGGTCTATTGACCTTCACTATAGTTGCACCTACATCATGATGTGCAATGGTTCTATGAACTAAAGCACTACAAAAATAGCCCATGATAGTTGTGCAATAGCTTTAAAAACCAAAATGTTGTTGCACTAGCCCATAAAAATATTGTGCAATGGCTCCAAATAAACCATGATGGCTGCACCCGCCTAAAATCATGATAAAAATGGTATTGATCTAAATGATCAAACATAGTAGCTACATTATTCCTAGTTGACTAGTTAACCTATCTAGTGGGTGTCTAACAATACAAGCATACTATTTATTTTTATTTGGCATTCAAGTTTAAGTCATTTTCCATTATTTAAACTCATTTTTTGTTATTCTTTTCATCATTCTTCTTTTTAAGTGATTTATGAAATCACTGGTTATGGCAATTTTCCTTGACTTCCCACCAAGTTTTCATCATATTTCCTTAATTATTTCATGATCCTCATTAGTCATAATTTCTAAGTCTCTTTGCATAAAATATGAGCCTTAATTCTCAGGGCACACTTTCTATGTCAAATAGTCAATTTCATAAATTTTCATTCACTTTATTTATGTGCCTTCTTAGTTCTCATCTCCTTTACAACATTATGCCACTTATGTATCTAAATGGCCAATTCACATCTATGCACATACATCACATGTTTCGGCCATTTTAGATTTTATAACCTACATATTCATTTCATGCCATTTTACTACCATTTCATATATACATGATCAATACACATACACACATACTTAAAGCACACATTTCGGCCACTCATGCTTCATACTCTCCATATTCATTTTCAACCAATTTATTCCAATTTCATGTTTCATATACACATACACATAATACCTATTAACATATCTTAATTTCATACACATTAATGGCCATTTCACATACACATTTATAATACATGTTTTGGCCACATTAAGTTTCTCAACATGTCCATTCCTTTTTTCTACATTTTATCACATTTTCTTACATTATACATCACATTCATCATTACATCGTTCATTCTCATGCATTAACAATCACCATTTACACATACTTCTTACATACACAATTTGGCCATTCCTTAACCAACATTATACACATTCCATTCTCATTATTCCATACAAGTTTACACCAATTCCATCCTCTATCATTATACACATTCCATCCTCTATCATTCATACACATTTTTACACCAAATTCATCAATTACATCATACAAATACATACATTTTCATATCATTCTCATTATTCCATACAAGTTTACATACCAAAATTCATCCAATAATCATGAATATATTTCAATTCAAATTCACATACCTCTATATGACAATTCACCACTTTTTAAGGCTTCCTCTAGCCTTATTTCTCTTTCTTTTTCTCTTTTGCTACATACACATTTCTAGATTTTAGAAAAGTCCTTAAAAATTCATATTAACTTAAAACTTTATTCTAATTACACCTATAGTCTTAAAATAACCTCTAGTTTCTATAACAAAAATAAAAATTAATTTTTGATAACTTACTATTCATGGTGACACTATTCACTAAGTTGAAAATTCTCACTCCACAAGCCTCCTTTTGATGAAATTCAACTTTTATATGTTTATATATGGGGTAGAGGGAATTTTAGAGGGGTTTATTGCTTAATTTAGTGATGAAATAGAGGAATTATCTGAGAAGGAAGAATAAAAATGTGAGAGACAAATATGGTGAATGCCGTTAGGAAAATGGAGGAAAAAGGAGAAAGATGAGCTCATTTAGGGCTTTATAGGCTTGGGGTACACTAGATTTAGGCTTTATGTAAGTGATCTTTAGGCCCCACTTTATTAATTCTCATTTTACATGCCCTATTTCTTTTCGATTTTAACTTAAACTTTAAAATTCATTATAATTTTTATAGACCTCTAAATATAATGATCTTGATGTCAAAATTCATCATTTAATCCCATTCAAAGACTCGCAAAATTTTAGGTCAAGATTCCATAATTTGCTCAGGTCGCTATTGACTCATGAAATCTAAAAATTTTGAATAAATAGTAAACAACCTCCAAATATTAAAATTCTTTCTCCAATGGACTCATTGGAATTTTTAACCTTCAGGATGTGATATTTTTGGGTCCATCTAGGCACATCCCGGACCAATCCCGGCACAAACCCATTTTATGTCACTATTCACTTATTATTGCCTATTATGATTTATTGGTTCTATTAAATCTTTTAATTATTTCATTTTCATCATTTTTTGGCTTATCAAAGTTTTTATGAGCAGTACTTGCCCTTTCTAACCATTTTATAGTGCCCCTGACCTTTCAAAAACACTATTCATGGCTCGAAAAGTACTATTGATGAAATGGTGTTTCACGAGCTTTACATTTCTTCCCCCTCTTAATTAAATTTCATCCTTAAAATTACCTAAAGAAAATAGCTATGGATATTGAGCCTACATATGTTCCTCACTCTCCCATGTTGCCTCTTCTGTATTATAGTGCTTCCACAGCACTTTCACTAGTGGTATTGACTTATTCCTCAGCTACTTGACTTCTCTTGCAAGAATCTTCACTAGTTCTTCTTCATAAATCAAGTCTGGCTATACTTGCACTTCTTTTGCTGCTATCATATGTGTTAGGTCTGATCGATATCTCCTCAGCATTGATACATGAAACACATCATGTATCTGTTATAATTCTAGTAGCAATGCTAGTCGGTAATCCATTAGACCCACACGCTCTATAATTTTGTATGGTCCAATGAATCTCGGACTCAATTTCCCTTTCTTGCCAAATCTCAATATCTTTTTCCATAGAGATACTTTCAAGAAAACTCTATCACTAACTTCATATTCTGTCTTATCTTTTCAAGTTAGCATATGACTTATGTCTATCTGTAGCAGCTTTTAATCTTTCTCTTATCACTTTCACTTTCTCTTTTACATTTCTAAGAAAATCTAGTTCCATAATCTTACTCTCACTAGCTTCACTCTAGTAAAGTGGAGTTCTACATTGTCTACTATACAAAGCCTCATAGGGTGCCATGCCTAAACTAGCTTGGTAGCTATTGTTATAAGCAAATTCTACTAGTGACAAGTATTGATCCCAACTTTCTTTAAATTCTATCACACAACTGTAAAGCATATCTTCCAGCACTTATATAACTCATTCTGACTATCTATCAATCTGTGGATGAAAAGCCATACTAAAACTCATTCTTGTTCTCAATACATCTTGCAACTTCTTCTAGAATCTAAAAGTAAATCTAGGATCCCTGTCTGATATGATAGTCACTGGCACTCTATGTAATCTCACAATCTCATCTACATATAGTTATGCTAGCTTATCCAGTGAGTAATCCATTATGACTGGAATGAAATGTGCTATCTTTGTCAATTTACCAACTATCACCTAAATAGCATCATATTTACTTCTAGTCAATGGCAAACCCATGACAAAATCCATGGTAATCTTCTCCCATTTTGACTTTGGAATTGCTAGCGGATGTAACAATCTAGATAGAACTTGATGTTTAACTTTAACCTATTGACATGTCAAACATCTTGATACGTATTCTACCACATTTTTCTTTATTCCTGACCACCAGTAATAAGGTCTCAAGTCCAAGTACATTTTCATACTTCCTAGATACATAACATATGGGGCTTTATGTTCTTTTTACAATATCTACTTTCTCAATTCATTAACATCAGGTACACATAATCTATCCTAATAATACAGATAATTATCTTATCTAATCTTAAAGCTAGTGGTCTTCCCCTCTTTGACTTTACACATCAACTTCTGTAACTGCTCACCTTGCTTCTATGTTTCTTTCACTTATTGTCTAAAATTAGGTCTTAACTGCAATTCTACTAAAATTGCATCATCTAAAGTACATTTAACTCAAGCATTCATCAATTTCATTATAGCTATCATTTTTCTACTCAATGCGTCATTAACCATATTCACTTTTCCTAGATGGTAGTCAATCAAACATTGTAATCTTTTCTCAATTCCATCCATCTTCGTTGTCTCAAATTCAATTTTTTTTTGTGTCGAGAGATACTTTAAACTTTTGTGATTAGTGTAAACGTAACATCTCTCACCATATAGATAATGCCTCTACACTTTCAATACAAAAACTATTGTAGCCAATTCCAAGTCATGCGCCGGGTAGTTCCATTCATGTGGCTTCAGTTGCCTAGAAGCATAGGCTATCACCTTTCTTTCTTGCATTAACACACAACTAAGCCTATTGTGTGAAGTATCACTGTAAATCATGAATTCTTTACCTTGCTCAGTCTGTGTAAGAATATGCACTTTAATCAATATTGCCCTAAATTTCTCAAAACTTGCTTAGCTCTTGTCATCCCAAATAAATTTTACATTTTTTTCTCAATAGTCTTGTGAGTAGTGTGGCTATCAATGAAAATCCTTCATAAATCTTCTATAGTATCTAGCCAAACCTAAAAAAAACTGCGAATCTCTTTCACATTTCTAAGTGGCTTCCACTCTATCACTGCTTTCACTTTACTTGGATCCACTCTAATCCCATCTTCAAATGCAATATGGCCTAAGAAAGACACCTCTATCAACTAGAAATCACATTTACTCAACTTTGTATAAAGTTATTTCTCTCTCAATGTCTGCAATACAATTCTTAAGTGCTGTTCATGTTCCTCTTTACTCTTAGAATACACCAGAATATCATCAATGAAGACTACAACAAACTGGTCTAAGTAAGACTTAAATATTTTATTCATTAGATCCATAAATGCTATAGGTGCATTAGTGAGCCCAAATGGCATCACTAAGAACTTGTAGTGCCCATATCTCATTCTGAATGCAGTCATCAGAACACCACTTTCCTTGATTCTCAACTGGTAATAACCCAACCTCAAGTTGATCTTTAAAAACTCACTTGCTCATCTAAGCTGATCAAACAAGTCATCAATTCTAGGTAGTGGATACTTGTTCTTCGTTATTACTTTGTTTAACTGCCTATAGTCAATGCATAGTCACAATGATCCATCTTTCTTTTTCACAAATAACACCGGTACTCCCCAAGGTGAAACACTCAGTCTTATGAGGCCCTTATCTAACAATTCTTACAATTAGACCTTCAACTCTTTCAATTCTATAAGTGTCATCTGGTATGGAGTAATAGATACTAGTGCTATACCAGGAAACACCTAAATCTCCAATTCTAGTTCTCTATATGGTGGCAATCCTAGAAGATCCTCAAGAAGATATCTGGGAATTTTGATACCACAATATTTGATCAATTTTTTTGAGAAGAATCATTATATGTGTTAATGAAATATGCAAGGTAAGCCTTACATCCCTTCTAAATAAGCCTCCTCACTATTATGGCTGAAATAAGATTAGGCAGAGAATCACTCTTGCCAAAGATAATCACTTCATTTCCTTCAGCAATCCGAAGAGTAAGCTTTTTCTGTTCACAATCTACCACTGCTCGATGCTCAAATAACTAGTCGATGCCTAACATGACATTGAACTCATGGAATGGGAGTTCTATAAGATCAACTGAGAATACCTTATCTTGGATCATCATAAGATAGCACCTATAGACTCGGTTCACTGTCACACTCTGTCTAATTTATAGGTTCAGGCTCTCAACCTTTATCAAGTGCTTGTGCTATGCATATGTATACGTATGTAGAACTAAGATCTATCAATGCCAATAAATGAGAGTCAAATAAAGAGAATGTACCAACAATGACATCTAATGCCCTAGCCTCCTTTCAAGCTCTTATGGTATACTGATGAGCTGGCACTCATGTCTCCATCCTAGTTCTCTTGCTCGAACCTACATTATCTGCCTGATCCCTCTGGCCTTTACTAGTAACTTGTGTATCAGTTGGTCTATCCGGGCAATCCTTCTTGAAATTATCTCTTGAGCCATATACAAAGCATCCATCACCTCTCTTTACAAACTAACACTCTCATTTACATCTTTTATTGTAAATCTTGCACTCTAGAGGTGGATTCCTGGCTGTAGATCCCTAAGTACTAAAGGCTTGATCAGAAGGTTATGGTCTATTCTGTGAACCCTAACCCTATCTCTGACTCTAGCCCTATCTTTGTGACTAGCCTGCTCTCTGTAAATGCCGGTTACCCCATTTATCTTTTGCCTCTTGCCCTTAGGTGTTGAACTGGCTTATCTAGCTAAGAATGCTCTCTTCTTCTAGAATAACTCATTCTTCTCTTTATTATCTCTTCCATGGCATAGGCTGTAGATACTAGCATGGAAAAGTTTTTGATCTTTAGGTTTGAAATCTACATTCTGAGTTCCATATTCAAACCTTTCTTAAACTTCTTACATCTGGCTTCTTCTGTAGGTAGATATTCCTCTTTATACCTACTCAATCGAGAGAATTCTTTCTCATATTCATATTTTATCTTTCTACCCTACTTGAGGTCTATAAATTCCTGCCTTTTCTTATCTAAGTATTTCTTTGTCATACATCTTATAAAACTCTTGAAGAAAGTAGTCCCATGTCAAGTCTTCAACTGCCTTTCTCATTTTTTATTGTCTCCCACTAATGGTGAGCTTCAGCTTGCAGCAAATAAGCAGCACACTTCAAATCCTCTACTAGTGTACACTCTAACTATTGTAGTATCCTAATCATCTTCTCTTTCTACAACTCAACTTTCCCAGTATCATCCTTAGTTGCTCTATCACGACTGACTTTTGGTCTAATTTACTCACACATAGAGTGAGAATTAAAGGAAACTATGGGGAATAAAATTGATGTATGGATCGAGTAGAGTCAGTTGGTATGAATAGCAGAGTGAATATTGACTGAGGGACGTAACGGTCATTTTCTAAATTGTTAGGGGCAATTCTAGAAAAGAGTAATTTAAGGCTTATTAATAACTGGAACATGTATGGAAGAGGTAGAAACATGAAAATAACATGAAAAGAATGCAGAAGTGTGAAAAAGAATGAGGTTTGGGACCTGATTTTGATGAATAGTAACAACGAGCTGTGAATAGTACTACTCGGGTCCAGTTGGATTTATTGTACAAAAAATAAGTACTAATTAAAAGACAACGTGTGGTGAAATTTAGGAACAATTTGAGGTCATATAAGTGGTTAAATAAGTAAAAGAA
>CANXYI012107570.1:0-12853 GCA_948208565.1 Hura crepitans
GTTTACAGTGAGTTCTAACTGTCAATAGAACTCTTGGTCCCGTAAGAAGCTTATCTCACACTGTGTTTAGGAAAAGGAAAGGTTAAAGCAAGAAAAAGCACCCAATACTTACTTAGCATCCATATCAAAGGACAAGAAGAAAGACAATAAGAGACAAAAAAATAAGGAAGTTGCAAATACAACTGTAGATACCTCACTCTCGACCTATGATGATAGCTAGAGATAGATCTCAAGCATGGCACACTCCTTCAAAAAATAGGTCTGCACAGACCTATTAAACAATGTCCGCACGAATTAAATACAAAAACCAGGCCAAAACTCAGCCCACAAAACTCACGAACCAGTGTACTAAAGCTTAGTCCACGAGGACTAGTACGTACAAATCTGCATGGACTTATCGATGGAAGAAGCTTTTCCGGAAGCAGAATTCCTCCTATTCAATTCAAGATTCAGAATCCTATTAGGATTGGGATTCCTTTCTGAATGGGAAGAACCTAAGAAAAATCTAAAATATAAATACTTCTCTTTAACTAAAGAGGAGGGGGGTCTCAATAGGTTAAGGAAGAGGCTAAAAAATAGACTTTTTTGAATACAAACATTAGATTGGAGTATCC
Source organism: Hura crepitans (assembly GCA_948208565.1). NCBI lineage: Eukaryota > Viridiplantae > Streptophyta > Magnoliopsida > Malpighiales > Euphorbiaceae > Hura > Hura crepitans. The sequence goes on from CANXYI012107570.1 coordinate 615, forward strand.
AGAAACAATTACACATCCATCCACCAAATAATCCCTATTCTCCTCCCAAAACCTTCACACACTTATGTTATTACTTGAAGTCCACTTCCAAGGGTAAGATGTGAGGTCTATTATTTGTTTGGTATTGCTTTTATAGACCTATGATCTCTAAAGCTTGATTTGTAAGTGAGGTGATAATCTGTTATTCCCACTTTAGATCATGAGGAGTAGGCCATTATCATGAAAGGTATTATAGAGTATTAATCATCATTGTCACATTAAGTTTATTCTGTTATGTTAATTAGCATCAAATGAATTTGACTGTAAGCGTGACAAGGTCTGCATAGACTTAGTTTTCTTAATTACAAGTATGATAAGGTCTGCACAAACTTATATTTCTTATGTGAACATGACGAGTAAGTCCACACAAACTTATACTCAGTAAGCATGATCTTATATTTTGAACCTCTTATTATGAATGGCTTAATTTTGTTAGCCATTCTGCTAGTGTGTTGGGATCATGTATAAGAGTATACGTTGATGTGTAAGGAATTGTCAAGTAGTCTGCACAAAGTCCTTATCACAGGAGCTATAGTCCACACGGACCTATAAGTGATAAATTGTGTTATCATTATTTAAGCTTTACCTTGTTTATACAATTAATTGTTCTTGATCTTTAAGCTTTAAATGTGTTCATATTATGTCCATTATGTGTTAACATTTATATGCTCTTGATTTAACATTGTTTGAATTTATTGTCTTTTGAGTCATGATTGGATTTGCTTGTTGGACTAAGAGTTGGGATGAACCTAACCTTTCCTTAGAGATAGTCTGCACGGACTAAGGCTAGACCTTCATAAGGTCCACACGGACTAAGCGACATAAAAGCGAGACCATTTTCATGCTTTATTCTAATTCTTTTAGTTATATACCTATTATGTATTTTAGCTCATTTTGGGTTTTGTAATAGATAGTTAATAACTTATTTTACATGTTAAACCCTAACTTCACATTAAAATAATTTTCTACATAATTAATTGGTGTTTTCTAATAAAATGGATTTGAGTTTTCCCTAATCAAAAGTCACATGAAAAATATACTTCAATAAAGGCTAATCTCCTAGAGATGGGAGTTAGGCAATTACCACTAATTCCTATGGAATTATGGGTAATTGTCAGGTCAAATAAATAACTAATCAATGACCCGTTATATGGATGCACAAATATACTTGTCATGTTTCTTTAAATATCACAATTTACTTTTTTACATGAAAAAGTGACATAACTGTTCTTAAATATAATGTATGCATGTTTGAAAGGGATTGATAAACATTACAATATACAAAAAGGCATATTATTGGGGCATAAATAAGATCTGAATTTCGAACCTTTCTAGTACAAAAGATCAGAGGTCCTGGTGTAAAGGCAAGGTGGCGACTCCACAAACCACTCTCATCCCCAATAAAAATATCAAAATCTCTACAACAACACCACAGAATAAACAACATAAAGAATCAACTTAGGATGGTTGTTTTGTCTATGGAGCTACAGGTCATAAGAAGAAGCAATGTACCAACTATCACATATGGTCCGCACGGACCAACCAATGGCCAAGCCAAATCCAAGTCTGCACAGACTATACTTTACCCAATCAAATCTGAAAGGCCCATGGGCCATAACTCAATTAAACCTATCAAAAGCCTATATCCGCAAAGGCTAAGGTATCATAAGACTTAGTTCGCACAGACCTTCAGATGAAAAGCTTTTAGAATCTTAGTCTTTCTATTTGGACTCTAATTCCTAATCCTAGTTGGATTCCCCTCTTTCTGGATGGGAATACTACCCAAAACACTATAACTACCCTTTTTAAATAATAGAAAAGACACTCATGATGATCAAACAAACTCTAATTGTGTGAGTCTAAAGCATTCAGACTCTAAAGTAGGATCCACTTTACTAGTGCTTTAGCCTACACAAAATAATTCTTACTTTCAAAACCCAACCTCTTATCTTACAGTTTAGTGCAATATCTAGGTAAGTTCTAAGGTCATTTTAATTGTGCAATTCTTTATTTTTCTTTATTATTTCAATAATCTCCAAGGATCATTTGATTATGTAAAGTGGTCCTCTGTGATCCCTATAATAATTATAGGAGTAAGATAATGACTTATCATGTATACACATTTACCATACACATTTTTAAACCATGATTGTATACTCTGCCTGATAATATAAGTCCACATAGACACAAACCATGAGATGTTAGAGTTCGCATGGACATACATTTACTAATATGATTATGTTGTTTAGTCCGTACGGCCTACGCTTGATAACAGTTTTGTTCTCTTTTTATATTTTGTTTTAATACTTGTTTTATATTTCATCTCTATTAATCCCTAAAGCATGTTATGAATATGTATTTATGCCAAACATATTCTTATAATTGAATCCTACAAATTTTGTTCATCATCATACATGTAAATTATATTTTAGAATTAAATGCGAGTCTGCACGGATTACCTTTCATAGGGATTTAATCCATACGAATGTAATGTTTTTATGAGCATGTTTGTTTGTTGTCTATACAGACTTATAATTATGAATAATGATTTGATTTAATAATTATCTTAACATACAATTATATATATGTTGTTTATAAGTCCATAATTGTGATTTTTTTCTATTCAAGATAGTTTAATGTGTTGTAAAGTCCTCTAAGACCATTTATTGTGACTCTAACCATTCTGCCTGAGTGATTGCAAGTTGATAGTTATTAGAAGTAAGTAGGTTCAGATAGACCAAATCCCACCTTTATCACATAGCCTATACATACTAACACCAATAAACATATGCTGTCCATACAGACTTGACGATGTAGAAATGGGACCATTCTTTATTTTATGTTTTGTTCATGCAGCTTTTATATTCTTTTGCTTATTTTTTGTTGTAATAATTGGTTTTAATAACTTGCTTTACACATAAAAGCTTATCTTCACGTCAATGATTTTTCTACATAACTAATTGGTATTTTATTAATAAAATGGTTTTTATTTTTCTTAATAAAAGACAAATAAAAATGTATTTTAATAAAGGCCAATCTCCTAGAGATAGGAGTTAGGCAATCACTGCCAATTTTTATGGAATTACGGGTAATTGTCATATCAAACTACAATTAATGAATGACTCGATTTATGAATGTATAATTTATACTTATATTTTATTACATTTTAAATATTGTAATTTACTCTTTATTATGTGAAAATGTGACATATATGTTTCTTTAATTGTTTGCTTGCTTACATGATATAGGATTGATAAAATTAGAGTATAAACATATATTACTAGGGCATAGATCTAATTCTAAACACTTTTTGAGCAAAAGATCAGTGGTCCTAGTGTAAAGCTGAGTGGCAACTCCAAATACTAACTGCTTCATCCCTAGCATATCTAAGATTTACAATGGTGACTCCACTAGGGACTAAGAATTTAATTCGAAAGTGCCTAAATAATATGTCTCTAATATTCTAATTTTTATCAGTCCTATGCATTTCATTCTATATAAATTGTGTCCCTTCATACCCTGTATGGTATTACAAACCATGAACCCATTTTTTATTCAAGAATGGAGAAGTGTTAGCATATCCATCACTTGTAAGCCTTATACCTTTGAGTATATTAAATAGTGAACTAACCAGTTGCTATTAACCTTGATTAGGAAGACCCGTTAGTAGGGACCCCTACTTATGGGAGCCATAAGCCCTTTTAACCTAAACATAAAGCCCACATAGTTAAAATTTAACAACTTCCCCTAGGTTGTATGACCTTAAGAATTTGTAACTGTATTATGATTGTTATGTGGGCCTGTTACATTTAACCTCATTTGAAGTAAGGCCAAGCCATTGTGCCTTTTATCTAGAATGGGCTTAGCCTAATTTCACCTCAAAGAAGACTTAAATATTATAGGCCATTATTCTTGCATGTGTTTTCATATATGAGAGGTTCTTAGGCCTAATTAAGCCCATAATCGAACCTCAGTATCATCCATTGATGCTTAGGTAATCCCCCTGGGAAAGGAATGGCTTGATCACATGTGTGGGAGGAATAAGGTTGGAAGGTTTATTGCTTGTGTTTCTCTATGTTGCATCACATGTATACCATGCATATATTGCACATCATTACGTGTCATGTAGTATAGGTGTATATTGATCATGCAACACATTTTAAGGCTTTATTTTTTTAGCCATCATTAACCCCTCATTCACAACTTAGTGGAAGAGAGTAGGCAAGTGCCTTTGCAAAATAAATGATCAAACACCAATCCTACCTAAGAGAGGAACTATGTTAGGAGACAAACTTGTCACTAAATAAATGCTAATAGAGGTCATAGGAGATATAGAGAAGAAGATGATAACAACACTCACCAATGCCATGTCTAACATGCATACCCAGAAAGAAGAGGGCCAGACTTTTATAGCTCACAACAAAAGAAAGGAGCTAGTAAATGAAATAGATTATTAAATGTTCAATGAAGACATCCATTTGGTTAGCAATACTTACAATAAGATCCCTCCACCTAAATAAATCAAGGATAATCATATTAAGAAACTAAATGAAAAAATAGAGGCTATGAATCACCTTATCATTGAGGAGAAAGACATTCACCTAGATGACATTAGTTTGAGGCTAGATTGTATCATGCCTCACAAATTCAATATGCTTGACTTGAGCAAGTTTGATGGCACTACAGATCTAATGACCCACTTGAAACAGTATGTTATAGCCATAAGATGTACTAAACTTTTAGAGGACCAAATAGTAAGCATATTTAGTATGTCTCTTACTGGCTAAGCTTTGGACTGGTATCACTAATAGGAGAGAAGAATCAAAGAAGATTGGGTTGAACTGGCAAGGGCCTTTAGTAAACAATATTCCAATAATGCCAATATTAAAGTAACTCTAAAATATCTTGAGTTGGTAAGACATAAACTAAGTGTAACCTTCTTTAATTACCTTGAATGATAGAGGGCTAATGTGTTGAAGATGAGAAACAAGCCTAATGACATTGACCAAATAAAGATGTTCATTTGAAATGTTAATGGTTACATGAACAGCAAGATCACAGCTAAAGGTATTACTACTTGGGAGCAGTTAAAAAATATTGCCATTGACTTAGAGACAACTTATCAAAATAAGGGATTCAAGAAGGTAAGCAACTCAACCTATTCTAACAATAATATTGAGGGCACCACCAAGAATATAGATGTAAATGTTGTACAAGGAAAATGCTACTCCAACCTAGGGAAATCCTTATCTTGATGTTCGAGGAAGCCAGTTAAAGAAGGCAAGCTACAACCTCAACCTTAGAATGGCCATTTACCGTCTAATTATAGGCACGATCAGTATTGTGCCTACCATTAAAGAATTAACCACCTCATGGATAATTGCAAGCTCCTTAGAAAAGCAATACAAGAATTAATTAATACCAAGTAGATACCAAATCCAAAGGCCCAATCAAACCCACTTCCCAAACACAATCAAACTTCATGCCTACTCAAATCAAGATTGCCTAAAAAATATGTGCTAAGAGATATCTATGGATCTAACCATGAGATAAGTGAAGGGGTGAGAGCAAGTGAATCCATCCTTATGACTGGCTTCTAGGAGAGTGACAGTGAAAGTGAGTTGAGGGATAAAATAGATCTTTTGATGAGGATCCTAAAAAGGGTAAGTGAGAGCAAATATGGGTTGAGAGATAAATGGTTGAAAAGGTTGAGAAAAATGGTTAGATCCTTCCAGAAAAAGAGACTAAGACTAAAGAACCTAAAGATGATAGAGTACTCAAATAGCTAAAGAAAACTTAGGCCTACATTAGCATATGGGACCTATTGATGTCTTCATAAACATATAGATAGAAAGTAGTTGAAACAATGGGACAATTTTTGGTATCTACCACCATTACACCTAAAGATCTAGTCTAAGTCATGAAAATTAGGAAAACTAGAATAATCACTTTCTCATATGAAGACCTATTGTTAAAAAGGAGAGAACATAATTGACTACTCTTCATCAAGGCCAAAGTGAATAGGATGTGATATGGTAGATGGTGGCTCATCATTATTTGTGTGCCCAGTAAAAATCTTAATAGGCCTAGGTATCAGAAAGGGAGATTTAATGCCCTTTAACATCACTATCAAAGCCTATGACAATAAGCGTAGGCAAGTCAAGGGCTGATTTACCATAAAGGTCCAAATAAGGCCTATTGTCGATAAGGTTAAGTTCATATTCATTGACATCCCAGCCATATTTTCAGCACTACTTGGCCAACCCTGGTTCCATAAGTTAAGAGATCCCTTCAACTTAACACCAAATGATTAAATTCCCTATGAAGGTAGTATAATCATGATTAAAGCAAAAATTGACCATGCAATGTTCACTCTTGCTATTGTGAATCAACCATTCAATGGATTCGACATTATAGGAGTATAGAAAGATTATATGGCCCCTACAGTGTCTAAAATAATGAAAACGATGAACTTCTTACCAAGAGCTAGCCTAGTTAAGAACCTTCAAGAGATAACAAAACCATTACATATCAAGAGCCAAAAAGACACTAAAGGATTAGGGTATCACCTAAGTCTAGGAAATAGATGTGAGCAGAAAGAGAATAGTTTGGGAGATCACTTTGTGAAGCAAGGAATGACCAAGTATAATAGGACCCTAGAACCAATAGTGATAGCCGATTGTTACACATCCAGATATGAGATATTTGTAGACATCATGGATTGGGAATCAAGAGGCCTAAAGCATGTTCAATAGTGGGAGGAAGAGATTTTTCTAGCCTTTATATAACTGAAGAAATCTATCCAACCATAGCTAAAAATGTGCTTAATCTAGGTCTTATAGATGATAATTTGCTTTTTGATGAATTATATTTATCTGACCTCTCTAGGGTAAACAATTTTTCTCGTAATAAAGTGAACAATGAGTTTGTTTGTTTATGCAATGTTTTTCTTGATGGTAGCATGCATTCTAATGATCATTACATAAGCATTTTTTATATCAATTACATTAAAACTAACCTATTTAATCTTGGCATAAATGAACAACCTAAAAATATATTAATTACCTATGTTACTACTACTAAGAAAGCGAAATTTTTGAGAGATTATTAAAAATATATGAAAAAAATATTTGCTTGGAATTATAAAGACATGCCTAGCATTAATTGTGAGATAGTTGAACATGCCATTCCAACTTATGATCACATTCCCCTAGTTCACCAAAAGCTAGGAAGAATGAGACTAGAATAGGTTGAAAAAGTCAAAGAGGAATCAAAAAAGTCAAATAGGAAGTCAATAAGCTATTAAAAGCCAAATTCATAGAAGAAATAGTTTTCCTACCTATTTTGCTAACATTATTCTCATACCAAAGAAAGACGAGATGGTTAGGATATGCGTTAACTATAAAGACTTAAATAAAGCATGCCTCAAAGATGACTTCCTTCTGCCTCATATCGAAGTATTAGTTAACAACGTAGCCATGGCAACCATGTACTCATTTGTAGCTAATTCTTAGGATACAACTAAATTCTCATGAAGCTGATAGACAAATGCAAGATAGCTTTCAAATAGAGTGCGGGACGTATTGCTATAAGATGATGCCTTTTAGACTAAAAAATATGAGAGCAACATATTAGAGAATGGCCATTAAACTCTTTCATAGCATGATACATAAAGAAGTGAAAGTCTATACGGGTGATATGATGGTCAAATCAATAGATAGAGAAGGACACTTCGAGGCCTTAGAGAAGTTCTTCTAAAGATTATACCAGTTCAACATGAGACTCAATCCCTAGAAATGCATTTCGAGGTAACATTAGAAAGTTGTTAGGATTCATGGTCAGTAAGAATGGAATTGAAGTAGATCCTAATAAAGTTAAGGTAATTCTAGAAATGCTTGCTCCTCAAATAAAAAAAATAAGTTTGAAGGTTCATAGGAAAGCTATAATATATCAATCGATTCATAGCCAAGCTCACGTCCATTTGCTAACCCATATTTAAACTCCAGTGAAGAACTAACCCTATGAATGGAACAGTGATTGCCAAAAAATAATTGAGGCCATAAAATAGTACTTAATCAACCCACCAAGCTTAAAGCCACCTATGCCAAGGAAAGCCTTAATCTTACCCTTTATAGTAGAAGAGAATTCCATTGAAGCCCTTATTGCACAAGCAGATGAGTTTGGGGTAGAATTTGCAGTTTATTACTTGAGTAAAAGCTACTGCTATATGAGTTGAAATATGTGGAAGTGGAAAAGATATGTTTACAAGTGATTTGGGTCTCTAAGAAGCTATGCCACTACTTTCAATCATACAAAGTCAAGGCAATAGCAAGACATGATCCCTTACAATTATATGCAGATGGCACCATCACTAGTAAGTAGAATGGGCTAGTGGATTCTGTTACTGGAATAATTTGACATTTCCTATGTAACTAATAAAACTATCAAAGGATAAATAGTAGTAAACTTCCTAGCACAACAACCAATCAAAAATGATGAAGTGGTGTTCAAATTTCTCCAAATGAATACTTGGGAGCAATATTTTAGGAAGGGCTAATCAAAAGAGGGCAGGAACCGGTGCATTAGTAATTAGTCTAGAAGGACAACCATGTTTTTGGCAAAAAAGTTAGACTTTTCAACCATCAACAATATCATTGAGTATGAAGCATGCATCCGTAGGATTGAAACTTTATTCCTACTAGGGGTAAAAAGGGTCAATGTGCATAGAGACTCCATGTTAGTAATATAGTAAGCAAAAGGTAATTGTAAAGTTAAAGATAAAAATCTCAGTAGGTATATCAAAATAATCATAGATTTGTTAGAAGCATTTAACAGAAGTAAATTTCATCATATTCTAAGGGAGCAAAACCAAGTATCTGACTCTTTGGTGACATTAACATATATAGCTAATTTCACCAAAAAGGATATGTTAAGGCTAATGTGTTTCATCAAACTAATATATCCAATGTACATTGGCATAGTTAGCACAATGAAAGTACGGACGAACAATAAACTGCCTTGGTATTATGACATTCAGACATACTTAGAGACAAAAGGATATCCAAATCATGAAACTAAAAAGGATAAGAAAGTATTATAAAAGCTATCCAACTAGATTATTTTCTTCTAAGGGATGTTTTACAAAAGGCATTATAATGGTGCTCAACTTAGATATATGGATGAAGAGGAAGCTTAGAAGATACTAGTAGAGGTATATGAAGGCATTTGTGGTCCACATATGAATGGGAGAAATTTAGTGAAAAAGATCATGAGGATAGGATATTACTGGTTTACAATAGAGATAGATTGTTGCTACTTTGTCAAGAAATGTCACAAATGCTAGATTTAAGCCAATCTAAGCAATCTACCACTAACAGAATTGATAAGTTTATCTTTTCCAATGCCCTTTTCTATAGGAGAATTGACATAATATGAGATATAAAACCATCTACAATTAGAGGTCATAAGTACATAGTCATAGCCTATAACACCTTTACTAGAACATGACTGGTATTTCTGGAAGAGGGTTACTGACTACTATGCTAACCTTGAAATGACATGACTTCAAAAAAGAAACTTGCAAAACTTCTTCCCCTATTTAAGGCATAATTCTTACCTGTTAAGAAGATTTTAAGGATATATGATAACTATAGCTAATTAGGCAATTTTAAAACTGAAGGTTCTCGCACCTGTATAAACTCAAGGACATAACTAAACCATTTTCCTTGATGGAAGAGGTTAATCAGGTTTTCCTATCCAAAAGACATCTTATAGCCTGTTAACTTACAACTTACTCAATTCTATTCACATCACACATACATACATGTACACATCACTTATAGTTTAGTACATCATAGTTAAGAGGACATTCAGATGCCTCATATACACCACTAGACTATAGCAGCTGAATACATCCTTCCCTAACACTGTCTATACGTGTCATTTACATACTAAAATAAAAATGAAAAAAAAGGCATAGGTACAACAAAAGGGTCCCTATTGTTTGAGACTTAATGCTTACTTTCTCCACTAAAGATGAATTATATGCCCCTAAACACTTAATATCATCAGGCTCATATAACCTGTGGGAGGAAAAACCACCGCACTAAGCAAGTATGCTCAATGGTTGTAATGGCTCGACCCACCTGACTAGTATTGTCTACTTTGGCCCGAGTTGCTCTGATGTCACTAAATGTAACACACTAATACCCAACTGATAATTGGTTCAGATATAGGATGCCACAAGCGATATCCCTCACCCGAACCGATTGTTGGATCTAAATGAAAGACATCACACTAACTTATTTAACTTACCATTATTAATTTTAAACACCTATCTATAATCATATAATCTAGGGCCCACTATTTATCTTATGCATGAGTGCCAATCTAATAATGTTACTCACTTGTGTACGTGTATTGCTAAATTCAACTCATTAACCTGCGCTGCTTTGCTTAAGGCTACAACTTATACTCCTGTCCACTACCTATGTACTAGCAAAAGCTAGTATACTGAGCAATGATGCTCAGTATTGTATTCAATGAAATATATGTGTAACATGCAAGCAGACAAGCATGCATCATGAATATTATAACATTAACAATTTATAACATTTTTATCGTAGCATATAATACTTATAAATTATCAAGTTTGATATATACTCAGTAATTCAAACATATAATCACATAGCATAAATAAAATTTTCCCTTTTGTAGTTAACAATATAAATCAAGTTTATAGTTTTCTTAGTAATCGATATTTCATATTCAATCAGCTTACTTTATTTAATAATATTTTAATCTGAATAATCATTTTCTTCTCTTTACATCTGTATTACATTCACATACTAACATATTCTAATACGATCATTTTTTTTATTAATTTACCTCATACTATGAAAATAATATGTTATTTATTTAACTTCCTAGTTTGGTTATTTTGCTTTTACATTTCTTACATAATCATTTTAATTTACCACATTGATTTTCTTTAGTGTATTACTCTTATCACCATAATTCTAATCACTTAATTGAAATTAAATAACTTTTATTTTGTATACAAGTTAGTCACACAATGTTCTTTGTTTAATCATTAAAACATTTCTTATACTAACACATTACAGTATAATCATGTGAGTATGTAGTCTTCGTTGCATGTAATTCTATTATTTCTTTACCAGTCTTATTATTTATTGACCATTGTATCTTATAGTCTAATTAAATTCACTCAGTTACATTATTATACTTTTAAATTATGCCAAGTTTGTTATAAGTTCATCTCAATCATTATTATTCACATTCATTTATGTCATTCTATTTTAGGCTCATACTAGATAAACTACACTTAAAGGCACTGGATAAAAAGGGAAATCAAAGCTGTGTAGTGGCCCACATTTTGGACCCTGACAACTGCACCCACCTAGTGTAGTAGCCCACAACTAGACCTCGGCTGCTGCATTAGCATAGTGCAGTGGCCTATCACAAGACCTTAGTAACTACACCTACCCTACATAGTGCAGTGGCCCATAATTGGACCTTGGCTGCTGCACCAGCATAGTATAGTGGCCTATCTCAAAACCTCGATAGCTGCACCTGCCTAATGCAGTGGCCCCACATCGAAACTATTGTGGTTGCACCCACATATTAACCTCAGCAGCTGCACCTGCCATCATAATCATCAAAGAAATAGCCTCGAAGGCACAAAGTCTTTAGCAACTGCTAATCTCTAATTGACCGGTCAACTCATCTAGTGGGTGTCTAACTAATATGGGCCAAATCTTATTTACCAATTACCATACACAGTTATAGGTCATTTCTATTGTTATTACACCATTTATGTATTAAAGTTATGGGCACTTCTTATGCACCTTCCCTAGTTATAGTTCATTTTGTGAGAAAAATACTATTCATTTGTTCAACTTCATAATTTTCATTCTCAAGTCATTCCTATGAAATTTTCCATTCCATTCATATCAATAATTTTGCACTGTTGTTATTGTCATTTCCATATTTTCATGTCATCATTATTATCACATTTAATTGCATTCTCATGTCTAAAACATTCATGTGCATTTACCCATAAGATGCCATACTTTCATAAAAAAAAAAATTATCACTTCCACACGTCGTGTACACTTAATATACATGACTACCTTTAACCTATACAACACATATTTATTATTCCTTATTTTCTTTTTATT
>CANXYI012107609.1:0-11992 GCA_948208565.1 Hura crepitans
AGTGGTTAACAAATTGACCAAGTCAACCCACTTCGTTCTAGAGAGAAGGGATTATTCCTTGGAAAAGTTGGATAAACTGTATGTTATTAAGATAGTTAAGCTATATGGAGTGCCTTCATCTACCATTTCAGACAGAGATCACCATTTTACATCGAGATTTTGGAGGAAGCTTTATAATGATTTGGGGACTAGACTCAATTTCAACGTGGCTTTTCATCCTTAGATGGATAGTTAATTAGAGAGAATCATTTAGATTCTCAAGGATATACTTTAAGTATGTGCCATAAAAAATAAGTGTAGTCGGGATATGTAATTATCGTTGGCAAAATTTGCTTACAACAATAATTACTAAGCAAGCCTTTATATAGCTTTATATAAGGCATTGTATGGGAGACGATGCAGGACTCCTTTATGTTGGAGTAAGTTAAGTAAGCAGAAGCTTATGGGATCGGATTTGTGGAAAGATGATAAAGGGAAGGTGAAGATCATCAGAGAGAGGTTGAAGGCTACTTTAGATAGATAGAAATTTTATGCCGATTTAAAGAGAAGAGATATTGAATATTATGTTGGTGATAAAGTTTTTCTTGAAGTATCTATATGGAAAAAGGTGTTGATGTTTGGGAAGAATGGGCAGTTCAGTCTGAGGTTCTTTGGAACATACGAGATAATAGAATGTGTGGGTCTATTTGCCTATATACTGGCTTTACCTCTAGAGTTATAGCAAATTCATGATATGCTTCAAGTCTCGATGCTGAAAAGATACATGATGGACCCTTCACATGTGTTGATAGCTGAGGAAGTGGAGATACAACTAGACTTGTCATTTGAGGAAGAACCTATTGGTATTTTAGCTAGAAAGGTTAAAAAAATTGTAGAATAAGACTGTGTCATTAGTGAAAGTGTTGTGGCAACATCACGTCAAAGAAGAAAAGACATGGGAAAGTGATGCTTAGATACGAGAATAGTATCCACATCTCTTTTAATCAAGTATATGGAGGATGACATCTTTTCTATAAGGGGAAGAAATGTAACAACCCGAAAATCTCGACTCTCATGACTAGTACTTCCTGAGGTAAATAGTGCTTTTCAAAACTTGAGTAACAATAAATATACCAATGGGTAATATTAATTATAAGAGAATCTTGGGCCCAGTTTGAAGCCAATCTAAAGTCATTTGGATGGCTAAAAATGCTAAATAAGATTTTACAGCAGTGTCTTGTGAATAGTGCTGCTGGTAAAGCTAAATTGTTAATAAAATAAAAAGTTGCTTAAAATGATATGAAAAATTTATAAATTGATACTCAAATATTGCGAATAGTCCATTGGGTTTGGAATCAGAATTTTTTGAGATTGAAAAGTATTTTTAATAAATTTTTGGGAAATAAAATGCATTAATTTTTTGGATTTTTGTCGTAGTTTGAGATTTTGAGAAGATTTAGGGCTTACATTTATCTAATTTTAGGGATAGAAATAGGGGAAAACCAATATTCCTATCGGTTATAATAATTTTTTGAATGAAGGAAATTTTATTTTTTTAAAAAAGTATAAAAAGTTAAATTTCACTTCCTTCCCATACACACCAAACTCACCATCCACCTCCACTTCTTTGTAAAAATCCCACCCCCTCCTCTCTTTCTTTCCTTAGTTTATTTCTTCCTCCATGGAAGGACCCACTCTACAAGCTTATACGAAAAATGGCAAATGTCCTGAGACTAATGTATGGACACCCAAATTATTAAGAATGGTAGAGTATTTAAAGAGAAAAATCAAGAAGAATTTTAAGGTCAATAGTAACCTTCTCTCTCTTAAGTTTATCTTTTCTACAAATTTTATTTTTCACAGATTCCTAAGGTGTTATAAAGTGCATATCTAGGCTTGAAATATTTTTTTGACATGCGAATTATTTTATATTATTTATTAAACTTCACACCTTTTTGAATTCATAGGCATGGCATCGACCCAAGCCTCCCGAGGTTAAGAAAAGGCTTAGGCTAGCTGTAAGCATCCTATACAACTCATTTTGCTATGTGTAATCACCTTAATTAAAGAATAAATGCATGAAAATCAATATGCCGTATAGTCAGATAATAGTCATAAATGCTATATATTGCATAAATGTCTAAGAAATGATATGCTTGATATAAATATGATTATTTATGTTACATATATGTAATAAGGTGGCTAAAACATGTTATACAAGTGTGACATACATTTATGAAGTAATTAAGTGATAAATTGCATTTTGTGAATTTTAGACATATAGTGAGGTAGTATGTGACTAAGGTGTATTTATGTGTATAACATTAATTTTTGTTATTTCATGCCATAAAATGCAATGCATGGTGGGGATATAGGGCCGAATGGTCCTAGAATGATGTTTTATTCACCTATGAGGCTATATGACCCTATGATGCCGTTATATGGCATTATGTACATAAATCGCTCGGATATAATGTTTTGTGCCATAATGCCATTCCAAATGTCCATTTATGATGACTAAAGTGTGTGTGCTTGGTTGGTGTTGGCCAAGTGCCAATTTTTATGTCATATGGTTTATTGATGCTTATGTGGGCATATAATGCATATATGTCGCTATGTACTGAAAATGTGCATAAAATGACATGTTAAGTGGAATGTGATAGTTATGCACAACCATGAAGCATTTGATGTTATTATGCATGTTAACAGTGAACAAATGATAAAGCTACGTATTTATGTTTCTGAATGAGTGTTCTAGCTTTTACACCTAGGCGATGTGCCTAATCGGTGTTTTGAACCCGTATGAGGCTATTTTTGGCAATGTTATGTTTTTTTAAACACATGTTGTTTAGCATGATGTTTAGGCCTCACTGAGATGTGAAATGGCCATTGGGATGCATGTATATGTGAAATGGCAACAATTACATTATCCGTTAAAAATGGATTAAAATAAAATAATCGACTAGTTTAATGATACCTATATAGTTAGACAACCTTGTATGGGAAGGTTGAATGGTCAACTAGGATTAGCAGCTATAATATTTACCTTTGGGTATCAGGCCTTCGGGTCATGATGCATATTTTTATGTCGATAAACACAGGCTTTTGGGCCAATGTATAGCACTACATATATCCAAACCTTCGAGTTTATGGATTTTGTATCAATGGATACTAGTGCCTTTGGGTACACTATTTAACCACCTTCCAGTACCCATTATCTACTATCCAGCCTTGGATAGTTGTCTCTTTAGTATAGACATAAATTAAATAAGAAATTATAATAATAAGAGTAATGGTGGTTATAACATGATTAAGTGTAAAAATAATGATGCAAGCCTTTTAAATGATGCATTATGCATGGTATATATACATATACATATACATATATATATATATATATATATATATATATATATATATATATATATATATTTTGTATAATCTGTGTTTAAACAAATTTATTTGATGTATGTGGAAAAATGTTGAGTTGTATATTCGTAATGTTGATGGCTTGATGCATATAGGGTCTTGAGACTCGGATATGCGAAAATGACACGTTTTTGTGATTATGAATAATAATACATGTCTTATACTTGTTACCATGTGATATGAAGTATGTGTATGCTTATGACTAATATATGAATATTGTATGTGCATAATTGACTTTTATTCATGATGAAAGTGATTATGCGATGACTATGGATATCATGTAGTTTTCAGGTTAATAAAGGCAATTAAGAGTTATATTGCATAATTATGTTGTTATGATAATGTGTGCATATGTACGGTTCAATTTGACTCACTTGACACATATTGCATAAATGTATGCTTAAAATTGCTACATCTAGTTAAAGTGATTACATCACTAAGCGAAACCTTAGCGCATTGCCTATTTACAATGCGTAGGTAACAGAGCAGTAGATTAGAGCCAAAGCTTTTGCCCCTATAAGAGACTTTTAAAGATAACCCCTATGTAGCTATTTTTAATCATTTTGTAAAAGTGTAATGATGTAAATGTAATACAAGTAGTGTGCTCTTATGATTCTGGAGGGATTGTGCCTAATCTGTAACTTGGTTTATTTTTGTAAATAAAGGTGTAATATTGCAAAATCTTTATTTTTCTCACATGATTGTGTGATAATTTATGATGTTCCATGTGAGAATGTTGTATGAGTTGAGCATAAGGCTTATGGTGTTTGAGTTGTGATTGGAGGGTTAAAAAGACCCATAGGAGTTGGAGATGAGTTTATTGATGTTTTAGAACTATCATTATGCAAGTAAAAATTTGGGAAAATCTCTCAGTACAGCTATTATGCTATAGGATTTTTGACATGATGACCATAATGTTTACATCAATATGCTTGCAAAATGATTTTCAATGTTTTCACAACTCTATAAGTTAAGAAGTTGGTTTATTATTTATTTAATAAAAAGTTTTTAATTAATCAAGTTTTATGGGTAGCGAAATTGGATATCAGTATATGGCAGTGCTACCTATTCAGGCTTGGTGTACGAAATGAATAGAGGGTGCTACACTTAGTGGTATTAGAGCTCCGGTTTAGGCTTTCCTCCGAACCAGTAGGTTATACAAGAGCACTATAGTATATTTACATCATAATACTATTACATATGAGGCTTATAATTTGTTCCTATTATCTATAGACACAGAATGAGCTATAGTACAACTCTAAGCAAAGAAAAAGAAGTTAAAAGCCATGCTTCTCTGACTATTGTACAAGAAGGGGCACAACCAAAGCATGAGACCTCTAGTGATGTGGGACATGCTACACCTAGATAGAAGGGTCAGCTGGCTTTGCTAGAGACTATGTTGGAGTCAATTAGGCAAGTGACCATAGTTGCTGTGGCTACTACTACTGCACTTGCTATGGTGTACATAGCTCTACATCCAGTACCTTAAGAGTAGTAGGGTTTCTAGAAGACTTACATAGAGAGATTACTAAATAATGGGGCTAAGTTCTTCATAGGTGAAGAGTTAGATAAGTCAACCAGGGTTGAGTACTGGTTAGATTAGATGCTAGGATTATATAGCAGTAGAAGTGTCTTCAAGAGGAGTATACTACATGCATTACTTTTATGTTGACAAAGGAAACTTTAAAGTGGTAGGAGGCTATTACATAGCATAGGGCAACTGATGATCTATCTTAAGAGTTCTTTTTGAAAAATTCTAGAAGAATTATATAATAGAGCATTTCCTAGATCAGAATTATCAGGAGTTTATGGTCCTGAGGTACAAGCATAGGTCTATATCTAAGTATGAGAAGAAGTTTGCTCGCTTGAGCGGATATGCTAATGTAGTGGCGACTGCAGAAGAAGACCCTTACTAAGTTCTTCATAGGTGAAGAGTTAGATGAGTCAAGCAGGGCTGAGTACTAGTTACATTAGATGCTTAGGATTATATAGTAGTAGAAGTGTCTTCAGGAGGAGTATACTACATACATTAGTTTTGTGTTGACAAAGGAAACTTTAAAGTGGTAAGAGGCCATTACATAGCATAGGGCGACTAATGATCTATCTTAGGAGTTCTTTTTGAAAAATTCTAGAAGAAGTATATAATAGAGCATTACCTAGATTAGAATTATTAGGAGTTTATGGTCTTGAGGTACAAGCATAGGTCCATATCTAAGTATGAGAAGGAGTTTACTTGCTTGAGCAGATATGCCAAGGCAGTGGCAACTGCAGAAGAAAACCGTTGCAAGAAGTTTAAGAAAGGACTAAATCTGGATGTGATACAATAAGTAGCTCCAATATAGATCATGGAATTTTTAGAATTGATAGTAGCTTGTCATACCACTAAGATGGTGAATCAGCTAAAGCAGAAGAGAGATAGCTTCAAGAAGAGGTCCTTTGTATAAAGACATGGCAATTCTAGTCATACAATTGATAAGAGATAAAAAGGAGGTTAGTCCGGGCATCACTAGGGTAAGAGGTTAGATTGATCTCATAGATTAGGATAGAGTTCTATAGCATTAATTCAGATCTCAGGTGTTCCTAGATCTACTATTGGTAGCATTCTGATACTAGATTATCAAACTTGTCACATGAAACATCTTGTTATTTGTTAGAAGTCCATGATGGGAGTATGCTAGGGTTATGGCTCCAAATACCTTTTTTAGAGAGATTACCTAGTGAGACCGTATGCACTTGACAGAAGCAGGATAAGAGAGATGCTGGGAGTAGAGCTAGGGCAAGTTAGAATGATAAGTTAGACAATAAGGTTCTAGCGAGGCAGTATGTCATTTGAGCAAGAGATGAGGCAGATGCCACAGATGTTATAGCAGGTACATTCTATGTCTTCGATTTACCTACTTTAGCATTAATAAACCCAGGGTCCACACAATCTTATATTTGCATAACATAGGTTATAGATCAGGGTCTAGTGTTAGATGACCTTGGTTTCGATATAATGGTTAGCAATCTAATTGGACAGCACATCATTGTGAATAAAGTGTTTGGAGAGTGTCCTTTGTTAGTACAAAGGCATGTTTTCTTAGCAGATCTCATTCAATTAATGTTCAATGAGTTTGATCTTATCTTGGGCATGGACTAGTTATTTAAGTATCATGTTATAGTGGGTTGCAAGAAGAAGAGGATCACGTTACAAGCTAGTGATGGATCATTAGTGACACTGATGGGTGAATGATTAGATTGCATGGCTAATATACTATCAGTAGTTGTGGCTAGAAGAATGATATGAAAGGTTTGTCAAGCCTATCATGAATATGTTGTGGACACCAAAAGCAAATTATTAGAAGCATGTTAGATTCCTATTGTGGTTGAGTTTAAGGATGGTTTCCCAGATGAGTTACCTAATTTGCCACTAGAATGGGAGTTATAGTTTGGCATTGAAGTGATGCTAGGCATAGCACTAATTTCCATAGCTCGAGATAGGATGGCTCCTGTAGAGCTAAAAGAGTTGAAAGTATAATTGCAAGAGGTTCTTAACAAAGGGTTCAGTAGGCTAAGTGTTGCACCATAGGGAGCACCAGCTTTGTTTGTTAAGAAGAAGGATGGTTCCTTGAGACTTTATGGGGATTATAGGTAGTTGAACAAAGTCACTGTCAAGAACTAGTATCCATTACCGCAGATTGATAAACTTTTTGATCAACTTAAAAGGGTAGATGCCTTCTCTAAGATTGATATTAGATTTAGGTATTATTAGTTGTGGGTGAAAGAGGCTGATATATAAAAGACGGCTTACAAGACTAGATATGGTAACTATGAGTTCCTAGTAATGCCTTACAGGTTAACTAATGCACCGATAACATTCATTGATCTTATGAATTGGATCTTTAGGTCATTTCTAGATTAGTTTATGGTAGTTTTCATCAATAAAATCCTTATGTTTTACAAGAATTGAGAAGAGCATAAGAAGCATCTTTAAACAATTTTATAGATTTTGAGAGATGAGAAGCTCTACACTAAGCTCAGTAAGTGTGAGTTTTAGCTAGGGGAAGTATCTTTTTTGGGGCATATAGCATTAATAGAAGGCATAAGGGTTGATTCGAGCAAGATTCAAGTAGTTACAAAGTGGAAGCCACTTAGGAATGCAGCTGAGATTAGGAGTTTCTTTTGTTTGGCTGGATATTACAAAAAGGTTTGCTAAGGGGCTTTCCTTGATAGTAGGCCCTATTACATATCTTCTTAGGAAAGATGTAAAGTTTCAATGGTATAGCATATGTTAAGAGAGTTTTGATAGACTCAAGAGTTTGTTGATAAAGGCTATGATTTTAGTTCAGCTAGTGTTAGAAATTTAGGTCACCATATATAGTGATGCCTCACTAAATATGTTGGGATGTGTACTCATGCAGTATGGCAAAGTTGTTACTTATGCCTCACGGCAATTAAAACCTCATGAGAAAAACTATCTGACACATGATTTAGAGATTATCATATTTACTTTAAAGATATGGAGGCATTACCTTTTTATGGGAAAAGTGTTATGTCTTCACTGATGACAAGAGTCTAAAGTATCTATTGAAATAGAAAGAGTTCATGTTGAAGTAAAGAAGATGGATGGAATTGATTAAGGATTATGATTACCTTATTGATTACTATCTTAAGAAAGCTAATAAAGTTGCAGATGCCTTGACTAGGAAGCTTATGTCAGCTTTAAAGGCAATGCATGTTAGCTTAAAGCTACAAGATGATAGTGGTTTGCTAGCCGAGTTACAAGTTAAGCCAAGTTTGATGTAAATGGTTAAGGAATCATAGAAAGATGATCATAGGCTTTAGAGTATCATGCATATAATCAAAGAGAGGGAAGTTTATAGAGTTTGTGACTAAGGAAGATGGATATTTGTACTACCATAATCGGCTTTGTGTGGCAAAGAAGGAAGATTTAAGACTGCAGATTCTATAAGAAGTGCATAATGCACCATATGTTATGCATCCTAATAGTACTAAGATGTACTAGGATTTGAAAAAGATATATTAGTGGCTAGGCATGAAGAGAGACATAGCTAATTATACAACAAGATCTCTCACTTCTCATCAAATAAAGGTCAAGCATCAAGTTCCTTCTAGTTTGACACATCCCATAACAATTCCAAAATGGAAATGGGATCGAGTCATAATGGATTTTGTGGTTAGACTATCGATGATCAGGAACAAGCATCATTCTATTTGGATAGTGGTTGATAGATTAACCAAGTTAGCTCAATTTATTTCGATGAAAAGGGATTATTCCATGGAAAAGTTGGTTGAACTGTATATTGATGAGATAGTTAGGCTTTATGAAGTGCCTTAATTTATCATTTCAGATAAAGATCCCTATTTTTCTTCAAGATTTTGTAGGAAGTTTCTTAATGCTTTGGGGGCTAAACTCAGTTTTAGCATGGCTTTTCATCCTTCAAAGGATGGTCAGTTAGAGAGAATCATTTAGATTCTTAAGGATATGCTTTGAGCATATACCATAAAGCTTAAAGGTAGTTGGGATAAGTATTTGTCATTAGTAGAATTCATTTACAACAATAGTTACTAAGAAAGCCTTGGTTTGGCTCTGTATGAGGGATTATATGAGAGACGATGCAGAACTCCTTTGTGTTGGAGCGAGTTAAGTGAGCATAAGTATATGGGACTTGATTTGGCCAAAGATGCTAAAAAGAAAGTGAAGATCATTAGAGAGAGGCTCAAGGCTACTTTAGATATATAAAAATCTTACGCATATTTAAAGAGAAGAGATATTGAGCATGATTTTGGCAATAAAGTTTTTCTCAAAGTATCTCTATGGAAAAAGGTGTTGAGGTTCTGTAAGAAAGGAAAGTTGTGTTCAAGGTTCGTTGGACCATACGAGATCGCAGAACGTATGGGTCCATTAGACTACGGAGTGGCTTCACCTCTAGAGTCATAGCAAATTCATGATGTGTTTCATGTCTCGATGCTGAGAAGATATAAATTGAACCCTTCATATGTGTTGATAGCTAAGGAAGTGGAGATATGACTATATTAGTCAAATGAGGAAAAACCTATTGGTATCGTAGTTAGAGAGGTTAAAAACTTATAGAATAAGACTGCGCTATTTGTGAAAGTGTTATGGCGACATCATAGCATGGAAGAAGAGACATGGGAAAGTGAAGCTCAGATTAGGGAATAGTATCCATATCTCATTGAATTAGGTATGTCAAGGATGACATCTTTTCTAAGAGGGAAGAAATGTAATGATCGGAAAATCCTGACCCTTAAGAATAGTACTTCTTAGGGTGAATAGTGCTTCCTAAAACTTGAGTCGTACTAAATGTACTGATGGGTAGTATTAATTATGAGATAATCTTAGGCAAAGTTTGAAGCAAATCTGAAGTCATTTAGATGGTTAAAAATGCTAAATAAGATTTTACGATCATGTCTTGTGAATAGTGCCACATGTAAAGCTAACCCGTAAATAGAATAAAAAGTTGCTCAAAATAATATGAAAATATTACAACTTGATACTCAAATATTCTAAATAGTCCATTAGCTTTTGAATCAGAATTTTTGATATCGAAAAGTATTTTTACTAAATTTTTGAGATATAAAATGTACTAATTTTTTTTTTGTTTTTGTCGTAGTTTAGGCTCTAGATTTTGAAATGATTTAAGGCTTAGATTTATCTAATTTTAAGGATAGGAATAGGGGAAAATCAATATTCCTATTGGTTATAATAATTTTTTGAATGAAAGAAAAATTATTTTTTAGAAAAGTATAAAAAAGGAAATTTCACTTCCGTCCTATACACACCAAACTCACCATGCACCTCCACTCCTCCACCAAAATCCCATCTCCTTCTCTCTCTCTCTTTCCATGGTTGATTTCATCCTCTACGGAGGGACACACTCTATAAGCTTACACCCTAAATGACAAGCATCCTGAAATGAGTCCATTAAGACAAAAATCATTGGGAATAGCATAGTATTTTAAGAGAAAAACTAAGAAGAATTTCAAGGTGAATAGTAACCTTCTCTCTTTTGGGTTTTTCTTTTTTGTCAATTTTATTTTTCATGGATTCCTAAGGTGTCGTAAAGTGTATTTCTAGGATAAAAATATTTTTTCAATAAGTAAATTATTTTATATTATTTATTGAAGTTCATACCCTTTTAAATTCATAGGTGAGGTGTTGACTTAAGCCTCTCGAGGCAAGAAAAAGGCTTAGGGTAGCTTCAGGCATCTTGTACGACTTATTTTGGTATGTGTAATAACCTTAATTAAAGAATAAATGCATGAAAATCAATATGTCACATAGTCACATAATAGTCATAAATGCTATATATTGCATAAATGCCTAATAAATGATATGCTTGATATAAATATGATTATTTTTGTTGCATATATGTAATATGGTGGCTAAAACTTGTTATACAACTGTGATGTACATTTATGAAGTAATTAAGGGACAAATGGCATTATGTGAATTTTAGACATATAGTGAGGTGGTATGTGACTAAGGTACATTTATGTGTATAACATTAATTTTTCTTATTTCGTGACATAAAATGCAACGCATGGTAGGGGTATAGGGGCTGAATGGTCCTAGAATAATATTTTGTTCACTTTTATGGTTATATGACCCTATAATGCCATTATATGTCATTATGTACATAAATGGCTGAAATATCATCTATTGTGCCATAATGCCATTCTGAATGTGCATTTATGATGACAAAAGTTTGTGTGCATGCTTAGTGTTGGCCAAATGCCAATTTTCATGTCATATGGTTTATTGATGCCTATGTGGGCATATAATGCATGCATGTTACTATATACCAAAAATGTGTATAAAATGACATGTTAAGCGGAATTTGATAGTTATGCACAACCATGATGCATTTGATGCTATTATACATGTTAATAATGAACTAATGATAAAGATACGTGTTTTTGTTTTCGAATGAGTGTTTTAGCTTTTACACCTAGGCGATGTGCCTAATCAATGTTTTGAACTTGTATGAGCCTATTTTTGGCAATGTTATGTTTTTGTTAACACATGTTGTTTAGCATGATGTTTAGCCCTCATTGAGATGCAAAATTGCCATTAGGATACATGTAGGCATAAAATGACAATAATTATGTTATGCATTAAAAATGGCTTAAAATAAAATAATCGATTAGTTTAATGAAGCCTATATAGTTTGACAACCTAGTATGGATAGGTTAACTGGTCAACTAAGATTAGCAACTATGGTGTTTACCTTTGGGTAGGAGGCCTTCAAGTCATGATGAATATTTTTGTGTTAATGGGCACTAGGATTTTAGACCATTGTATAGCACTACATATGTGCAAACCTTCGAGTTGATCCATTTTGTATCAATAGATACTAGTGCCTTCGGGTACACAGTTTAAGCACCTTCAGGTAACCCATTATCCACTATCTAGCTTTAGATAGTTGTCTCTTTAGTATGGGCATAAATTAAACAAGAAATTAAAACAATAAAAGTAATGGTGGTTATAGCATGACTAAGTGTAAAATAATGATGCATCCCATTTAAATGATGCATTATGCGTGATATATATATATATATA
>CANXYI012107658.1:0-16748 GCA_948208565.1 Hura crepitans
AATAATCATAGGATAAATATTTAGTTTCAGTAACAGAAAAGATAATAAAAGATAAAGAGACAGAATAGAAAAAAAAATAGAGATGAAAACATCTGTATAACAGAACTGGACATACAATATGTAATTACCTGTTATGACAGATTTTAATTTGGTAAGCGATAGAATTATGTAGAGAAGAGAAGAACTCAAAGAAAAATACAGTAACAGATTATGTTTTGCAGAAACCCTAGGCAAGAACATATAACAGTGTATGTATTAGGAAAGAAAGGGAAGTGAAGAAGAAAAGTGATAGCAGGAGAGAAATTTGGGGAAGATGTTGTTGGGAAGTTACGGTATTGGAAAAGAAAGGGAAGGGAAGAAGAAGAGTGATTGCAGGAGAGAAATTCGGGGAAGATGTTGGGAAGTTATGGGAGTGATATTCGGTTAAATAGGAAAGAAATCTATTGAATTAAAATTGGGATATTTTTGAAATTAATAAATGACATATTTGCATTTTTGATAAAAAAATTATTTTAAGAGTTTTTTTGAAAATTATTTCCTTTATTGGGATATTTATGTATAAATCCCTATAGTATATGATATTGTTCAGTTTTGGGACTGAGCCCACATGGTTTTCCAAAAGGTCTCGTACCAATTAGAGAGTTTATTACACTTATATTTAGCTTACATTTCTCTCAGTTATCTTATGTGTGATTTTAATTCTTACACTCCAACAAAATTAAAAAAATTCGAAAATAAAATTTTTCAATTAAAATTTAATCAAATTATAGAAAATTAAATTTTTAGCATAATTGAATCGAATTAATAAAATACACAAAAAAAATTGATATAAAACGTAATTTTATCATATTTAAATTAATGGAATTCAACTTGATAAAAATCAAATAGAATCAATTAATCACTATTTTTAAAAATTATTAATTAAAATCAAATTAATCTAAGTGAAATAACTAAATTAAAATTTTAATTGTAATGGAATCGCAATTATTCCTATTGTAACGTATTTTTATACCATGAAGAAGCGGTGGGCTCTCTGTAAAGAGTTGGAATAAAAAAAGTCAAATGACTCAATATTCAATTAGGAGTAGGGAGAAAACAAAAAAAAAAAAAAAGGGAAAGAAAAGGTTCAAATCACCCTCATTTCATTAGAGAAAATCTACACTATGGTCTATACATCCACATACCATACGAAAGAAAGTAAATGTATTAATTTATCAAAAGAAGAAGTGGCTATACATAAAGATTTAATATATAATTCTCTCCAAAATTTATGTAAATTTTTTTTCATAAGATACATATAAATTTAATAAAATTATGTTTAATACTATTTATCAACACATCATGAAAGAGGAAAACATGATTTGAATTTTCGACTTATTTAATATTTCTATATAAAGTTATTATTCGACGAGAGATATGTATAATATTTTATAAACTTGATAAAAATAATTTATTATTTCTACAAATTTAATAAAAATTCACTTATTATCTCTTAAATAAATTCAAGAATTAAAATTTTACTTATTGCCACTTATCATCAAAAGGATAATAAATACACTTTTATAAGTATAGAAAGAAAATAAATTATTTTTATTAAGTTAAATTGTAAGATAAGTTATAAGACAAGGTCAAATGTTTTCTCATTTGCTAACGGACTTGAGTGAAGAAGCAGATGGGATCTAGTTTGAAGTATTAAGGATTTCTGCAAACAGAAGTGGATTGTGTGTTGGTTATGCTTATCGTGAAGCTAATAGAGTAGCAAATTACATGGTTAATTTGTCAATTGTGGGTAAACCTGGCCTATAGATATACAAGATACCTCTTCAGGATGTCTCTCCTCTTTAGAGCTTTGTCATCTTTGTCGACTTAAAAAAAAGAAAAGATCAAATATATATTTTTTTCAAATTCATATATATATATATATATATATATATATATAAATGGACTCGCCATGCAATAGTCGGTTGAAATTATTGCAATAAAATCTATGTAAAAAAGAAGCTATTTCGACAACAAATTAAATCACCACGAATTGTAGGTAAATTAACTTTTTTTTTTGTTTTCCTAATTAGTTCAAGCAAAAAAAAAAAAAAGTAAGTTTTCATTTTCTAAAATCAAAGAATAAAATTTCAAAAGAAAGGGGTAATATAGTCAAAGAAAATAGGCCTAGGGGCAATTTTGTCCAAAAAAACTAAAAAGTAGCCGGTAAGACCCAGATTTCATACTCGTTCAGGGAGGGAGTATACCGTTGAGATTCTGACGTGGCAAAGTCCGGATAAGCCAATAAATCAAATCAAACCGACCCAATTTACTCGAACCAAAACCTAACCTGAAACAAATCGGACACCTTTTTTTTTTTTCCCTCTTTGATCATTGGGAAGCTTTGATAACAAGAAGAAGCAAGAAAATTAGGAAAAAGCAGAATCGACGCGATCTTTCTCTGCTTGTTTATATGTAACTGTCTTCCATTTCTCTATTTTCTTAATTTCTTTCTGGTTTTCGATATAATTTAAAAATCTAAGATCATTGTTTGCTGTATAGTTTCAATTTATATGCGCTTGTGTATAGAAAGAAAGAGCGCGATTGTTTTAAATTGAATTATGGCCGCCGGAGTGGAATCATCATCGCCGGAAAACGGTGAGATGCCGGTGGCGCTTGATTTTCCGGTGAGTGATTCGGCGGCCTTCCCTTCTCCGCCGAGAATACCTAGCAGGTTGAGGGAAAGGTTGTTGGAGGCTCGAACTCCATGCACTGTTGAAGAAATTGAAGCTAAACTCAGACATGCGGATCTCCGTAGACAGGTTAAGTCGATATTTTTTTTTTGAAAAATTCCAAGTCTTGAAATAAGAAAACATACTTGCTTTACCTAAGTAATAATAATAATAATAAAAAAGAAGTAAGGCTTAACTTTTTGGCTAAGTGCATTTTCTCTCTGGCCCTCGAAGTTCTTAAAGAGTAACAGACTGATAATTGTATGCAAAGCAATTAATATTTTTAGTGATTTCTTTTTTCAGTGGCATCTTTGTGGAGTTGTAGCCTTTTTTTTTTTTCTCATTTTTTTGTTCAATTCTGTGTAACTGGAAAATTAATTGGAGTTCTTCCCTCACATGCTAAGTTTTCTTATAACTTTGGTTCTGTTCTGTTTAAGTTTCTTTTCCAGAACTGGGCAGAGTTTTTTCTTCGACGTTCTCGTCTGTGAGGCGTGAAAGTCTATATTTTTTAGATTTTTAAAAATTGCAATTTTGAGATTAAACCCAATTGCAAGTTCCTTGGTCCATCCACTTGTTTCTCTTTCTTCTTTCATCATCTTCTTCATGTTTCTCTTTTTCTAATCCTTCCCTATTTTTGAGTTTTATTTTTATCTTACCCTGTATTTATTTATTTTTTATTTTTTTATTTTTATAATAAATATCCCTTGTGTTGGGTAAAGATTGGGGTCGGGTCGCTCCCTCTGTTTGAATTTTCGTCTTTCAACTTTTTCAGTTTTCCTTTTGCACATGTTACCTCCCATTTTCTTTGGAAAAAAAAAAAATTAAGGAGATAATTGGAATTCTTTTAATTATTTTTGTTTTATGTTTTCCCTCTTGTTTTCATTTAATTTTATGTGATGATTTTCTTTAATGAGAATGTTTCTTCGAGGAACATGATCTATACTACTCACTGTATTTGGAAGCACTGTTTATGTTCCTCTTTTTAATAATAAGTTTGGTTCCATCTACATTAATTTCCCATCGTCCCTTCTGAATTTCTCACTCATATTTTTCTGTTTCCTTCTTTGAGCGCAGCAATTCTATGAAACGTTGTCGACCAAGGCAAGACCAAAGCCTAGAAGTCCCTCACGTTCTTCATCTAGTGAGGAAGACCTTGGCCAGCGTCTTGAAGCCAAGCTTCAAGCTGCAGAGCAGAAAAGGTAAAGCGTTTTCTTTATACAAAATGTAACACTGGCTTGTTTGGAGTTTGTTTTATTTACAACCTATTAGGTTCTTGATAAGTTTATATTCAAGTAAATAGTCCATTACTGGCATCACAGTATACTATTCATGCAATTAAGAAGTGTCCACCACATCATCGTTACAGTCACAAGCTCTGTACAGATTTTGTTGGATGATTATCTGACTTTAGACTGGGTTATGATGTTGTTACGCTGGTTATTATTGCTGTATGTTTTTTTCCTAGCTTTTATCATCATGTCCATTTGAATGTCTACCTTACCTTTTAGAAGGCATCCAAATATGGCAGTTTTGAAAGAATTCCAGTCTGTCCTTACTGCAAGAATTTATGCGACTTCTATGTTTTATACCACCTTTTTTTTCCCTAATTTATCCTTAACTGGTCTCAGTAGTACCTTCATCATTTCTTAGAATTATTAGTTTGATATTTGGGACGACACTACGTATTCTCGTAAGGCAAAAAACTTTCATTTAAAATTTGTTTTATGATCAGTGTCATGTCTGTATGTCAATGCTGTTTCGCGTTTGTGAACTTCTCCACACCCACGGGCCACCTCCCCCCCCCCCCGCCCCCCCAAAATAAAGAAACCAACTTTGCACTAGAATTTTCCTTCTAATTAGTGTGCTAGAAATGTTCAGATGCATTTTCTAGTCTCACCCAGAACTTGTACTAATTCTTACAGTTGCTGAAATGTGTTAAGGTCAACCAAAAATAAATGTCCTTTTTTTTTTTTTCCTTTTTTGAGAGAAACAATAAATATCATGGAGTATCTTAAGTTTAGTCCATTTGTTCATGTGATAGGCTGAGCATTCTGGCGAAGGCTCAATTGCGCCTAGCTAGGTTGGATGAGTTGCGCCAGGCAGCAAAATGTGGGGTAGAAATGCGATCTAAACGAGAAAGGGAAAGGCTTGGTACAAAAGTGGATTTACGGGTTCAACAAGCTGAGGCAAATAGAATGCTTATCCTGAAAGCTGATTGGCAAAGAAGGGCTACCCTGAAGGAGAGGATGTCACAGTCATTAATGAGGCGAATGGCTCGAGAGAGCAAGTACAAGGAGCGTGTATGTGCTGCAATTCATCAAAAGCGTGCAGCTGCTGAGAGGAAGCGATTAGGACTTTTAGAAGCAGAAAAGAATAGGGCATGTGCTAGAGTCTTGCAAGTTAGGCAGGTGGCAAAGTCTGTTTCACACCAACGTGAGATAGAAAGGCACAGAATCAGGGACCAATTGGAATATCGACTGCAAAGGGTATAACATCATCTGGAATTTTAATATTTTTCTTATTGTAGTTGATTTCGTATTCTGATGTTATTAAGTTCTTTATTTTACATTGCCTATCATTAGGCAAAGAGGCAAAGAGCAGAATATTTGAGGCAAAGAGGGAGGCAGCATCATTATAGTCAAGTTAATCGGAATCGAATGCACAAGCAAGCCGACATGCTTTCTAGAAAATTAGCCAGGTATATAATTTCTGCATTTGATGTGTTTTAAAGTTCCATTAATCTGTTAAATTATTTGGTTTATCACATCTTAATCAGTCATGCTGTTACTCTTTATTCACATTCTATGAAGATTGGAATCCTAGCACCATATTTTCCGTTATGCAATGAAATGAGGGCTGCTGTGAAGCTCTCCTCTCCCCCAACCCCCCACCACAACAACCAAGAGAAAAAAAAATAGAGTAGTTCCATAGTTCTGCAGATAATAATAACTATGAGGTGGAGAATTGTTTTCATGGAGAGGCATTGCCTTTAAATTTTGCAAGAGTTAAATTGTTGTATAATGTGAATTTTGTTATTTTTCCTCTCTCTCTCTCTCTTTTTAATAGTTTCAGCATCTATGATCATTGACAAAATATTTATGTACCTGAAAAATTATGTATTGGTGTCATCCTCTCTTTTAGGTGCTGGAGGTGGTTCCTTAGGTCAAGGAGAACAACAATAGACTTGGCAAAGGACTATGAGGCCTTGAAGATCAACGAAAGTTCTGTAAAATCAATGCCATTTGAGCAGCTTGCATGGTTAATTGAATCTGCTGCTACCTTGCAGACTGTCAAATCTCTGCTTGATCGACTTGAGAACCGCTTCAGAGTTTCAATGGCTGTTGGTAGCAACAGTTCTGCCAGTTTGGATAACATTGATCATCTTTTGAAAAGAGTAGCCACCCCAAAGAAAAGGATTGCTCAGAGGTCCTCTGTGAGGAACAGAGAAGCAAAGATAGTAGCTGCTGTAAGGGAGGCAGGCAGACGTCCATCTAAATTGTCAAGGTATCCAGTGAGAGTGGTTCTTTGTGCCTACATGATTTTGGGTCATCCAGATGCTGTCTTCAGTGGTCAAGGAGAACGTGAGATTGCTTTGGCCAAATCTGCACAAGAATTTATTCAACAATTTGAGTTGTTGATGAGGATTATACTAGATGGCCCACTTCATAGCTCTGATGAGGAATCCGACTCTGCTTTGCCTAAACACTGTACCTTCAGGTCTCAGCTGGCAACTTTGGATAAAGCTTTTTGCTCCTACCTGAATTGCTTTGTAGTGTGGAAAGTCAAGGATGCTCAATCATTAGAGGATGACTTGGTGAGAGCTGCTTGCCAATTGGAGCTCTCTATGATTCAAAAATGCAAGTTGACACCCGGGGAAGATATTGATGCTCTTAGTCATGATATGAAAGCCATTCAAAAACAGGTGCTTTGTCTACATTAATGAAATTTACCCTATGAGAATTTATTAGCAGGTCTCAAGTAGAGTAGATTACGGAGTATGTTTTTCAGTCTTTCTTTCTAATGAATATTGTTCTGTTTTCCATTTTAAGAATCTAAGTGCAGTACATGTTTATTTGAGGATTCAGAAACTCAACAGTTAAGTGTCGTGAATGTATGAAGTGCTTTCATGGGCATGGCTTTTCATTGAGTGATTTTATTTTTGCTGATTGATGTATTTTTGAATGTGTTCTCCTGCAGGTTATGGACGATCAAAAGCTTCTGAGGGAAAAGATCCAGCACTTGAGTGGAGATGCTGGGATCAGGCATATGGAATGTGCTCTATCAGAAACAAGATTGAGGCACTTTGAAGCAAAAGAAAATGGAAATCCAGTGGGATCACCAATCACACACTTGTTCTCTCCTCACACATCTAGCTCCCCCGCTAGTCCTCCTATCAGTAGTCCTAGTGACAGAAATGATATGATTGAGGGTGCTGAGAGGTCAAGTTGTGTCCGTTCCTTGTTTAAAGAAGATGATGTGTCCTCAGCCAAAGGAATTAAAGAACTTGGATCCCCTGTGACTATCAATAGCTATTTTAATGGTCAATTGGGTTCTTCTGTTGAGAAGTTGGTGACAGAGAATGAATTGCTCGTGAATGAACTTCTCCATGAGCAGAATCGTAGCTTTGTTGATAGCTTCAGTACTGATGAAGAAAACAGTATCAAGGTCAGTGCATTTTTAAATTAGGCATTAACCAATGACTTGTACTGTGCCATAAAATGAAATTGCGTTGTGGTTAAAAGGGGATGACAGTCCCTCTTTTGTAGCTCTTCTCTTGCAATTCTGTTGGTAAAACTGAGCTTTGGGCTTTTGCTACCTCTAATGATCCTATATCAAAGGCTTAAAATGAGTTGATGGCTGAACAAATTGTAAATTTCTCTGTAATGCTGAAAGAATAAAATGAGAAATTGATCTGTTTTCTTGTTTTACTTATCCCAGGCAAAGATAAAAGAGACTATGGAGAAGGCTTTTTGGGATAGTATTATGGAATCCATTAAACAGGATGAACCTTGCTATGACCGTGTTGTTGAGCTTGTGAAAGAGGTCAGGGACAGAATTACTGAGATGGTTCCTGAAAGCTGGAAGCAAGAGATTGCCGAAGCTATAGATTTAGACATTCTTTCTCAGGTAGAAGACTTTTGTAATATCTTCAAAATTGCTGGTGGAAATTTTATGTGCTATAAATCTGACTTTTGGTCTCTTCATTAGGTGCTAAAGTCGGGTACTGTGGATGCTGATTATCTTGGAAAGATTCTAGATTTTGCATTGTGTACCCTGCAGAAGCTCTCTTCTCCAGCCCAAGAGGAAGAATTGAAAGTCACGCATCAGAAATTATTCAAAGAATTGGCTGAGACATGTCAAACTCAAAATGAATCAAAGAGTGCCATTGCAATGATTAGAGGACTGCGCTTTGTGCTAGAGCAGATTCAGGTGTGTATTCATGCTTCTCATGTTTCTTGCATATTTCTCTTACTGTGAAGCTTTGCAAGATTTTCATTCTTATTAGGGTATTTGTTAGTGCATCTCTGTTCAATTTTTGCTTTAATCCCGTTTGCTTCCTTGCTTCTCTACCTTTGATCCATGCTCATTTATTTCTGGATGCCCTATTTTGATTTTTAGTCAATCTCAATAAGCTTCGTTTATCAACTGAGTTTTGACTTACTCATCTATTAGGCCCTAAAGCAAGAGATAAGTAAAGCACGTATAAGACTGATGGAACCTTTGTTGAAGGGACCTGCTGGTTATGATTACCTTAGAAAAGCTTTCACCAACCGTTACGGGTCTTCTTCAGCTGCTTGTACATGTCTACCTTTAACTATACAATGGCTTTCATCTGTGAGAAATTGCAAAGATCAGGAATGGGAGGAGCATACCAATTGTCTCTCGGCGTTGATGAACCTTGATACATCATCTCAGGCATTTCTTCCTTCCACCACTCTTAGAACTGGTGGAGGCTTTCTGCCCAAAACAAATGGAAGTGGAACCGCTGCTTCATCTGCTTCGAATGCTACAGGTAGGTATCGATGCTTTGAAGTGCTAAGGGTTAGAATTATGAATCTTCTTGGTAATATCGGGTCCTTGCAAAATTTGTATAATATGCTGATCCATTTTGTCTTATTGGATCAGGTGGTAAAAAACCTGAGTCAGAATGCAATGGTGATAGAATTGATGTGCTGGTGAGGCTTGGATTGTTGAAGTTATCAGGTGTAACACAAGAAGACTGTCCTGAAACCTTCATGCTTAACCTGCCTCGGTTGAGAGCTGTCCAGTCTCAAATCCAGAAGATCATAGTAATATCTACCAGGTTCAGAAAAGGCTTTCCCTTGTGCTTTCTGTTTCATATATCTGCTTATCTAAGATAACATGGTCTAACAATTTGGCATTGTATGCTTCCTGTTTTCTCATTCAAGAGTACATTGATATGCAGCTTTTGCCATTTTTAGTTGGTTTTTCTTTACTTACGCAGCAGGATAATTAACGTCTGAATTTAAATGCAGTCTTCTTGTTTGCCGGCAAACTATTCTGATGGAACAAGAAGTGGTAAGTGGTGCTGACTTGGAAAGCGTAATATCAAATTGTGCTCAGCAATTGTTGGAAGTCTTGGACAGCCGAGATGAAGTGGCTGTTGAAATAATTGTGGACATAATAAGTAGCTTCTCCCAGGATATTGACCAGGCAATAGACCCTGAGAAGCTGCAGTCGAGGAAGTTAGTAATGACTAGGATGCTAGCAAAGAGCTTGCAACCTGGGGACCCTATTTCTGAAAAGGTATCCCGGGCAGTTTATTTGGCTGCAAGAGGTATTGTGCTGGGGGGCAGTGGGCCTCGAGGAAGGAAATTAGCAGAAATGGCACTGCAGAAGGTTGGCGCAGCTGCGCTGACCAAAGTGGTTGTGGAAACTGCTGAGATCTTAGTGGCTGCAGCCAGTGTGTCGGTTGCAGTGCATGGGGCTTGGTATGCCAATCTGCTCGATAACATGTGATTCGTTTGTGTGCATGAAGTAGGGGAATAATAATGCACATACGTAAGTAATTCTGTGTGTAAAGCTGTTTTTAATTGCTGATGGAATGGTACTTGGTCGTGAGAAGAATTGTTCAATAATTGTAGTTAGAAATTCTTTTATGTAGTGCAAAGTATTTAGATGTTGATAATATTTTGATCTTGCTTTGTGCATAAAATGCTTGTTGTATAGGCTAAGCTCAGCAACATGAAGTACATTATACCCTTGAACGGCATAGATAGACAACAACGATTAAATAGAAGCTTCTGCCATAGGAGATGTCGATTCCGTCTCCTCGGAATCTACCCATGAAACTGTGTTCCATTTTCCATCAAATAAAGCATCATCGATGCATGATCCGAGTAAGAATAAAGTGGAGAAACAGAGAGAAGAACTGCGATGATAATGGGGCTGTGTCCCCATGAAAAACCATAATTTCAGGAGCCTAATTGTGGACATAAATGAATACCAAATAGAGATATTAGCCTAACAGCGAAAATAAATAAATAGCAAATAGAGATTTATTGGCTGACGTCCTAAAAGATTCAGAAGACAATAGATTCAGATAACTGCAAAATAAAGATATATTTTTGTCTAAATATCATAACTCATGTTTATGACAAACCACATATTAAATCGAAACCATAAATCCACTAAAGAAGGCAACAAGCACCAACTTCAAAACAAAGCATCCTTAACCTATTAATCATGTTGATGAAGTAATAAAAGAACCTATTGTAATTCAAGCTCTTAATAGATCTAGAAGAGTACACAATATTCCTGAGAGATAGAGATTTCTCATAAATGAATAGAAATAGAAGATAATGTACAAGCCATGAAGAAGTTCTAAAGAGTTTAGAATTTGAATTATGGCTTAAGGTCATGAAATTTGAAATGGATTCCATGTATGATAACCAAGTATGGATTTCAATTGATCCATTTGAAGGGATAAAACCCATTAGGTGTAAATGGATCTTCTAGAAGAAAACTGCCATAAAAGGTATTATGATAACCTATAAGGCTCACCTTAGACCTTTTCTCCATTAGCCCCGCTCAAATCCATTAGGATTTTACTTACTATTGCCGCTCATTATGATTATGAGATTTGGTGATGGATGTGAAAACAACTTTCCTTAATGGGAATCTAGTTGGGGAAATATATATGACACAACCTGATGGTTCCATATCTAGTGATAGCAACAAAATATGCAAGATTCAAAAGTCCATCTATAGATTGAAGCAAATGTCAAGGAGCTAGAATATCCATTTTGATGAAACAATCAAAGAGTTTCATTTTTCTTAAAATTCGGATAAACCATGTGTCTACAAAAAGGTCAGTGGGAGTGCAATTATTTTCCTTGTGTTGTTTGTAGATGACATATTACTCATTGAAAATGACATCTGTCTTTTAATTTGTAAAAATATGGCTATCTAAGCAATTATCCATAAAAGAGCTTGGAGAAGCGGCTTACATTTTATGCATTGGGATCTATAAAGATAGATCTAATAGGTTGCTGGGTTTTTCACAGTCTACATAAATAGACAAAATGCTAAAGACGTTTAATATGGATCTCTCAAAGAAAGGTAACCTCTTAATAACTCATGGGAAATTTCTTTCTAGAACTATGTGTTCCACAACACATCAATAAGGAGAACACACAAGTAGAATACCATATGCCTCAACAGTTGGTTCTATAATGTATGATATGCTTTAAGTATCATGAGTAGATACTAATCCAATCTTGGAGAGGAACATTGGGTGGCTGTCAAGAATATCCTTAAATACTTGAGAAAAACTGAGGATATGTTCTTGATTTATAGAGAGGGAGACTTAATAGTAAATGGATATACTGATTCTAGTTTCTAGTTTGATAAAGATGACTATAAGTCTCAGTTAGGGTATGTCTTCACATTTAGTGGTGATATAGTTAATAAGAAGAGTTCCAAGTAAGATACAACTGTAGATTCAATGACCTAAGCTAAGTATATTGCGGCTTCTAATGTAGCTAAAGAAGAAGTATGGATCAAGAAGTTCATTACTAAACTAAAAGTGGTTCCTAGCATTATTAATCCAATACTTTTTCATTGTGACAACAATAGAGCCATTGCATAAGCAAATTAACCACGGTTTTATCAATAATCCAAGCATGTGCTCAGGTGTTACCATTTGACAAAAGAGATTTTAGGTAGAAATAAAGTAAACATGGAAAGGATACCCAATGATCAAAATGTGGCTGATCCTCTCACTAAAGCATTATCCCAAAAGAAGTTCAATTGACATGTAAATACTATAAGCATTAGGTGGCTCTAGTGCAAGTGGGAGATTATTAGATATGTATGCCCTAGAGACAATCCTTTAAAGGCATTTTTTTTATGTACATAGCATTTTATTTATCTATTTAAGGCATTCTTTATTATTTAGTACTTATGAATCACTATATTCATTTGTTTGCTTATAACTTAAACTGTTTAATAAATTCATTAGTCTAAAATATGTATTGTAAAGGAAATCATGAAATGTTTATGATGAGAGATTCCTATTACATGCAAATGCATCTACAACTAAAACATTCCTATTTAAAGTATTAGCAAAATAGGAGATTGTTAATATAGATAAAACTAGCACTTGTTATGTAACACCCCCTGCCTATTCTCAAAGAAAACACGCAAAGTGTGCTACTTCCCGTGAGGTCACCCATCCTTGGATTTTTCCCAAGGGCCTTTCATTTAACTTCGACTCTGGCTTTTCTTATTTAGTATGAAAATTTTATTATAAACTCCCGATGGTCTGTAGTGAACCTCCCAGGCATATGACACTCGCATGCCTAATCTTACTGCCAAATATCAGCCTAGGCTGTTATTATAGTTAAGAACTCATTTCACACAATTATAGGCTATCACATTGACTAACTAGACATCACATCACATAACTACCCACAGTAACATGCATGAGTGCCTCTATCTACTAAAATATTATA
The DNA here is from genome assembly GCA_948208565.1 of Hura crepitans. NCBI lineage: Eukaryota > Viridiplantae > Streptophyta > Magnoliopsida > Malpighiales > Euphorbiaceae > Hura > Hura crepitans. The sequence goes on from CANXYI012107658.1 coordinate 12,689, forward strand.
ACCTAATCAAACAATATTATACCTGGACAGTTGTCGGCTGCACTGCTGGTCGTCTTTATCATATCTTCCAATCTACCACCTACGCATCAGACACCCAATATGCTGAGTATGCATTTAGTGATGAATTTAACCAAATATACCATGTATCATAAACACATGCATGCACACACAAGAATCTACTAACATCATCTATTTACTACTTTCAATCCTCTCTATTAAGGCTTCTTGTTATGCCTATTTATTAATCATTTTATATTACATCAACTAGATTCTTAACCTAGAGTTGCATATGCTATTTCATCTTTATTTATCATTTCATTATTACCTAATTGTGATCTATACTAACCTTCTTTCATTCTTATTACTCTTACCATACCTAAGTTACATGACTTGCATAGTTTAGCCATCTTTCTTTACTATTCCCTAATCAATCTCTGTCATTAAGCTCTACCCATTATGTATATATGTATAAATTACTGTTTGCTTTACTTGAATTAGATAATTCCTTTTATAGCTTATTTCTTCATGCATGTTTTCCTATTCTGTCACCATTTCATCAGTCTTTTACTATCTTTAGGAGTCTTACTAGGATTTTATAAGTTCATTCAATCTCTCTTTACAGCTTATCTCTTGCTCTTATGGTATTTGTTCATAGGTTATCTCAATTAAGATAATTAAGATCCTAGTTCTTTCTTTAACATCAATTAAAGTCATTCAAGTTCTTTAATTAACCCATTTATACCCCTAAGGTATAGGAAGAATTTCTAACCACAAGATAATAGGAATCACAATGTGCAATGGCCCCCATTTTAGGCCTTGGCAGCTGCACCTACCCAGTCTAAGAACAGGACAAGAGACCAAACTGTATAGTGGCCCATATTTTAGACCTCGGTGTTTGTACAGACCCTTTGCCCGATAGCAGGGATCGGTTCCTAATAACCTCCTAATATCGAAAAGGGGATAGTAGGGATTAACCCCGTGGGACCTCCCAATATCCCAATACAATCACACAACAACACAGCTAATGGATAGCAGGGATCAGCCTTGTGACACTTCCTAATATCCACAAGTGGGTAGCAGGGATCAGTCCGTAGACCTCTCAATACCCATGAGTGGGTAGCAGGGATCAGCCCATAGGCCTCTTAATACCCGGAGTGTGTAGGCTCAAATCAATACTCAGCGGCTGCACCCGCCATACACAGGCTAAAATCTATATAGACTCAGCCTCTAGTAGCTGCTAATCCCTAGTTGACCGGTCAACCTATTTAGTGTATAAGCAACCAATAATCCCACATTCCCTTTCAATTATCTTTCATAGCCATTAGGTTCATTATCTAGATTGTCCACAATAAATCATATTCTTTCATTGATCATCTTGCTTTACTTATCAGTCAAATTTCAGTTAACATCCTTCTAGTTTCATTAAGTTACCATTTTCTCAAATCGAGTTCTATTCCTTTCATTAATGACATTTGATTGTCTTTTATCTCCATTTATACATGGTTCTAGTTTCTTTCTTTTGCTAAAATATACTCAGTTTACTTCACTTCCATGTATCCCAAAATATTATATTCCATGGATTTTATGTCGCTTATTTCTTGCATTGCATTACAATAACTTGGTTCCCAGATTTAGTAATTTACTTTCATTGTTATTATATTTACAATAATATTTATCTTCTGCATTGGCTGATAATTGCTCAATATAACTTTATGGAATTCTTTGTAGTGATTACACCACACACATATCTTTAGGTTTCCGTCAATTATAATCTCTATTTATATCATGAGTTCATTTATTGGTTTCCTTAATTCCTACCCATACATTATTTATGTATTAATAATTTCTCATCTTATCTTATAATTTATTCCTTCAGCCTTTTTAATAAATTTTACAACTCTGTTTCCAATTCTAGCTTTGATTTAACCCAACTAACCATTTTTCCTGTATACCAAATATTTATTTACATTATGTTCATATTAATGAGACACAATTGTTGACTTATTTCATCTGGCTATATTTTTAGGGACAGTTACGGGCCATGGTTAATTTCCTAGACAGTTATAGGTCATGTTTACGTAAAAGTTACTATTCGTTTAGTAACTTTTCCTCACTAACCTCCTAATCAATTTCCTTTCCCTTTCACCTCAACCCATTATGCCTTAAGGTATTTTACACCATCCAACATTACACTTATCTTAGCATATTGATTCATCAATTTACATCCTAAAATCTTAAACAACATATTTTAATTAAATCGTTATTCTTTCACCTAACATTTTTCACTGTACCTATTATATGTTATGTTGTTATATGTCCACCTCACATACATCATCTCTACATCACACTTTACTAATTCTTTTCATCTAACCATGAAATTTCTTACTCATTCCATGTCACTCACATGTTATACATCATGTTACCATCCTAACTTCACATGCCTTCATGCCATCCATACATACCCATACTATGGTATACACGACATACACCTAGTCATGCATATATCACATACCTACACATCATTTTCACATCCAAATCACATCTATATCATCCTATATCCTCAATTTACACATCCTAGCATGCATGTCACATACATATCCACATAAACAACCATGCATTCAACACTTCCATACACACCCCTAAAGCTTCAATCCATATTTTTCCCAACATACAAAGTATATTTCAGTTAAATTCACTTATAGTGGGCTCCCAGTCATGTTAAAGCCACTCTAGAACCACTGAATCCATCTTCCTCCACCTTTATCTACTATTTCTCAAACTTCCATATTAGGGTTCCACTTTTAAAAATTCCTACAAAATTATACATAACTCCAAATTGAAATATCTCTTTAGGGATAACATCTACACCTCAAATACTCCCTAATAAAAATAAGAAACCTTAAAAAGAATCACATACTCACTAAAAATGCACTTTCATCAAGTGCTCATAACTTCATTTTTGGACATCCTTTTCCACTTCTGTCAATTGGAATAGCTTCAGTGCATCGTGGAAGTTCAGAACCATATAATTTTTAGGAGATTTTGGGATGGGAGGAGAGAGAAAGAAGTGAAAAATAGAGGAGAGGGAAATGGCTAAATGGTGTCGGCTTTTCGCTAAAAATGGGAGAAGATGAATGCCTTTTATCCCATACACATGCACACATGTCCATTTGGTTGCACTAGCAAGGTGTATGGCCATGATCACGCCACTTGTCGATCGGACGACTTAAATTAATTCTATTTTGTTTTAAAATTTGAAAATTTACAATAATTTCTCTAGACCTCCAAAAATCATGATTCTAGTTCCAAAAATCCTCGATTATATTCATTAAGGGTCCCACAAAATTTCAGCCCAAAACTCCTCCGGGATCTAAGGTTACTATTCACCCGCGTAATTTAAAAATTCCACAAAAATATCAAATGACCTCAGAATATTAAAACTCTTTTTTCAATGAACTCATTGGAATTTTTGAGTTGCAGCGTATGATATTTTTGGGTCCGTCTAGGTACTTCTTAGAGCTGTCCTGGCACAACTCCAACTGAGGTTACTATTCATTAGTTCTCAACCCGAAATGATTTATTGGTTCTGCTAAAATTTTTAATTCACTTTTTTTTTTATCACTTTTTGGTCGGTCAAAGTTTAGTTGACCAAAACCCCTTTCAGCCACTAAGTTGCCCTTCAGTGCCATGAACATCCCTATATCGAGCCCAAGGGTACTATCCACCAAGCGATGATTTTTCGGGAGTTACATGTTATACTTGTTGACTATTAGAGACCTAGCTATAAGATAATCACATGGATACTTAATCTATGTTAGTGATTCAATCTCATCATAGTAGTTATGCAATATCCTTGGACTTGAGATTATCAAGGTTATCTTGAATATCAAACACTATATTTTGACATAGTAGCTTATTCCTCACTAGTGGCATTCATAGCATGGTGATTGATTATAGTGTGAAGCATTCAAAGATAGTCGAATAATTAATAAAGGATTCACCACCAAGATTATTTTAGGGGAATTTATCTCACTAATCCTTGTAGTTGACTTTGTTCTGG
>CANXYI012107660.1:0-17872 GCA_948208565.1 Hura crepitans
TTTGGTCTCATCTCAACCTTTCCTACTAATAGGACATGTGTTAGGCTTGATATGTACCTTCTGAGCATAGAAACATGAAGTATATCATGAATCTATTTCTAGTGGTAGTGCTAGTATGTCGTCTACTGGTCCCATATGTTCTGTCACTTCATATAGCCCAATAAACCTCAGATTTAGCTTCCCTTTCTTGCAAAAAGTAATACCTTTTTTGCAATGTGAAACCTTAAGAAATGCTTTGTCCTCTACTTCAAATTCCATATCTTTTCTCTTGAGGTCAGTATAGGACTTTTGTATGTCTAAAGCTACCTTTAATTGGTTCTTAATAGTCTTCACTTTCTCCTTAACATCTTTCATTATGTTTAGTCCCATGAGCTTGGTTTCACTAAGCTTATTCCAACAAACTAGTGTTCTGCATTTTCATTGAAACAGCACCTTATAAAGAGCCATTCCTAGACTTGCTTGATGACTATTGTTGTAGTCAAATTCTACTAATGATAAATAGTAATCCTTACTACCTTTGACCTCAATGGCACAACTTCTCAACATATCTTTAAGCACCAATCTAAGATGCTTCAACATAAGAATAACACCATACATAAATATCCTAACATAAAATCTTTTGAGTATCGCAAGATTACTTGAATGATTCTTTCTGACTATCCATCAATCTATGGAAGAAATGTCGTGCTGAAACTCAAACAAGTACCCAAGGCAATGTGAAGTTTCTTCTAAAACTTTGAAGTAAACCATGGGTCCAAATCTGATATGATCAAAAATGGCACCCTATGCAACTGACTATTTCATCTATATATAATTCTATAAGCTTCTCTATGGAATAGTCCACCCTTATTAGTATAAAATGAGCTATCTTAGTAAGATGATCCACTATAAACCATATCAAATCATGATTATTTCTTGTCATAGGCAACCCAACTACCAAGTGCAAGGTGACTCTATCCTATTTCCAGTCTAGTGTTGCTATAGGATATAGCAAACTAGAAGGAACTTGATGTTTTGCCTTCACCGATTGATGAGTGAGGCATCTAATCACATATTTTAATATATCTCTCTTCATACCAGGCCACTAATAAGACAACATTAAATCTTGATATATCTTCATGCTACTAAGATGCATAGTATAAGGAGCATTGTGCACCTCATCTAAAATCTGCTTCTTCAATTCTCGAATATATGGAACACAAATCCTATCATCAAAACACAGACAACCATCACTCTTCACATCATATTCAACGGCTTTCCCCTCTTAGATTGCATTTATCACACTCATCAACTTGTGATCATCCTTCTAACCATCTTTAACTTGATGTAATAGACTTGACTTGACTTGTATCTCTACTAACAAAGCATTATCAGATATAAACTAAAATCTAGCATTCATGGCTACCAAGAATTTTTTTGCTTAAACATCAGCCACTATATTGGCTTTGCTAAGATGATAATAAATCATGCAATCATTATATTTTATTAGCTCTATCCATCATCTCTATCTTAAGTTCAACTTCTTCTATGTTGGAAGATATTTTAGATTCTTGTGATCTGTGTGTATGTAACACTTCTCACCATAAAGATAATGTCTCTATATCTTTAATCCCAATACTATTGCTACCATCTCTAGATCATGAGAAGGGTAGTTCTTCTCATATGTCTTTAACTGCCTAAAAGCATAGGCAATCACTTTGCCTTCTTACATTAGAACACAACCTAACCGATAATGTGAAGTATCATTATAAATGATGAAGTCCTTCCTTAAAACTAGTTGAACTAAAATTAGAGCATATGTTAACATTGCCTTAAGCTTATCAAAGCACTCTTGACATTTCTCATCCCAAACATACTTGACATCTTTCCTTAATAGATGAGTCATAGGTGCTGGTATTAAAGAAAAACCCTTGACAAACCATCTACAGTAATAAGCCAATCCAAGGAAACTTCTTATCTCAATTGTGTTTGTAGACACCTCAATTTTTTTCTAGGACTTTCTTATGTATTTAGAATTTAACCCCACTCAAATTGCAAAAAAAATGGGAATCTATGTCAGTAGTAGAGGGCTTTAGTCATTATGCCTAAACTCGAAGCTCAACACTGATTCCAATTTGAGTGCAGGGGCAATGCCCCCATGGTAAAGACCTATTCACCTTTTTTGGGGCCTATGATGATAACTAAAGATAGCCATAAGCAATAGGGCAAGCAACTTAGAACATAAGTCTGCACAGAAGAACATGGCATAAGTTTGTATGGACTTGATGTTATGAGGTCTGCACCATAGACAGCATAGATTAGTGAGCCCAAAGCCCAAGGTCTACATGGACAAGCCAAAGCCTATGTCCTTATGGACTAATCTAACCTAGTGCAAAGCCTATGGACTGGTGGGAAAACCATGCCTAAGTATGCATGAACTAAGCTATACAAGTCCATATGGACTTACCAAGGTAAAACTTCTAAAAGTGCAAAATTCTTATTCAGGCACTGAATCCTTGTTCTAGAAGGATTCTACCATCTCTAAACAAAATATCTTAAATCCTAACCCTATAAGTTCCCTTTTTATTAAACTATTTAAAAAAAAAGGTAAGACACATAGGACATAATTGAAGACAATTGACATATGATTCGCTCTACTAGTCTTAAGCCTAAACAAAAATAATCATTCTTCTAAAATCTAACCATTGTCTTATTGCTTGGTACTAACTCAATGTAAGATCTATGGCTCTTTTCATCATATTAGTTAATTTATTTGTGTTATTTGATGTAACAAATGATCTCCCATGATTAATTCTCATGTGAAGTGATTCTATATAATCCTCACATCAATCATAGGAGTAGTTTAACCTCTTAAACCATTTTAATCATGTTTTAATCATTTATAGAAATTTGTAATCGTACTTGCTTTCTAAAACTATTGACTAAGTCCATACTGATCTATTTTAAGATAACAATGTCATGTTTACCTTGTGTGCCATGTTTTAATGTATTTTGTTTATCCTATTAGCATGCCTTTATTCTTTTATCATATCAAATGATTGTTCCATTCCTTAGTATGCATATTTTTGATATTCTTGAATTAATGTAAGGTCTGTATGAACTCTTTTTCATAGGGAATGTAGTCCATACAAACATATATGTTTTATGTGCAATTGTTTTATTTTGTAGGATGTATAGACATATATTCTAAATTCTAGTCTTAATGAATATCTACATCTATCTTCAAGTCCTCCTTTGTAAGATTAATCTGTCATCTTCTCATTCATAACAATTATTTAAGCATATTTAAGAATCATTCACATCCTCATATACACTTATAACATGCATTATTATTATTCTATTTGACATTATCATTAGGTCCTTTCAGATAACCATTTAGTGTTATTAATCTCCTCCTTTAAGTTGTATGCAAGTGACCCTTATAACTATAGTAATAGTCTGAATGGACATATAACCCTTACGATCAATGACCTATATGGACATATTTTGGATTGTCATAGAGTTTCCACAAACCTAATTCCATACAGACAGGACTAGTTTTATACTTTGGATTATTTCTTTTGGTTGTGTACTATTTATATATCATTAATTATTTTGGGTTTGTAATAACTAGTTAATAACATGTTTTACACGCTAAAGCCTAAATCTCACATTACAATGGTTTTCTACATAATTAATTGGTGTTTTTTAATAAAATGGTTTTAAGTTTTCTTAATCAAAAGTCACAATAATAAAATGTAGTTTTGAAGGCCAATCTCTTAGAGATGGGAGTTAGGCAATTACCACTAATTCTTATGGAATTACGAGTAGTTGTTAGGTTAAATAACAATTAATCAATAACTCGATTTATAGATATACATTTACATTTGTTATATTTTTTAAATATTGCAATTTACTTCTTTACATGAAAAGGTGACATAATTGCTTGAAATATAATGCATGCTTGCTGGAAAAGGGATTGATAAATAAGATCTAAATTCTAAACCTTTCTTGTACAAAAGATCATAGGTCTTGGTGTAGAGGCTAGGTAGTGACTCTACTAACCGCTCTCATCCCTAGTAAAAATATCATAATCTCTACAGTGGCAACTCCATTAGGGATTGACAATCTCAATCTGAAAGTGCCCAAATAATATGCCATCTAATATTCTAATTCTTATCAACCTATAGATTGCATCTAATATAACTGTGTCTATTTTACCATGGATGGTGTTGTGAACCATGACTCCATTTTTTATTCAAGAATGGAGAAATGCTAACATATCCATCACTCATAAGACTTGTGCCTTTGGGAATATGAAAAGGTAAACTAATTAATTGCTATTATCCTTGATTGGAAAAACCCGTTAGGAGGGACTTCCACTTTTGGGAGTTGTAAGACCTTTTGACTAAAACATTAGTCCAAATAATCAATCTTAGCAACTTCCCTTAGGTTTTATAACCTTAAGAGATTCTTATTGGATTATGACTACTATGTGGGCCTATTACATATAACCTTATTTAAAGTGGAGGCAAGCCCATTATGCCTTTTGTCTAGAATGGGCCCAACATATTTTCACCTCAAATAATAGTTAAATATTATTGGTCATTATCTTTGCATGTGCCTTAAATACAAGAGGTCATTGGGCCTAATTAAGCATGTGTTTGACTTATACATCCCCTAATGATGCTTAGGTAAGCCCACCAAGGAAGAATGACTAAGACTATATGTGTGGGAGTAATAAGGTTAAAAGGCTTATTGCTTGTTTTTGTTCTTGTACATCTAACATGTATCCTTTTTGTATACATATACATAACAATATGTTGTACCTACTACATAATATAAACTTTTCATCCCTTTTGTTTTACATCCTTCTTATTTTCTATGAACCATATGTATACCATGTTTTAATGCACATAAATAATATTATGCCTACTACATACTTAAACTTAGTATACCATATGTACCTTTTAAACTTTTACATTTTTATCCTAATACTCATGCACTAAGTACATGACATGTTGACCATGCATTGAAGGCTATTATCTTGTAAAGGATCATTAACTTCTTACTCATACATCATATTCATACCATGTATCCACACATTTACACCATTCATGTATAAGGCACACATCATGCATGATTTTAGATAATTCATGTATTATCACTAACCCTCTATTTTGTAGCCACTAATGATCCATCTACAACCAACCAAAGAGAATGATCATGTCTAGAGACAAACTAATGATGAAGACCATGCTAAATGAGGTCCTTCAGGATATAGAGAAAAAAAAAGATGGCTACCATAACCAATGCACTATCAAGCATGAATGCCTAGCAAGATAAATGTCAAACTTCCACTATTGATAATAGCAAGAAAGAGATGGCAAATGACCAATTTTCTAATGAAGAAATACCCCTTATTAAGCCTACCAATAATAAGGTTCCACCACCCAAATAGCATAAAGAGGATCCTATCAAAGGACTAAATGAAAAGTAGGAAGCTATGAGTCACCTAGTGATTGGGGCAAAGATATCAACCTAGAAAACATCAGTCTGAAGCTTGATTATGCCATGCCCTACAAATTCAAGATGCCAAATTTGAATATGTTCGATGGCACTTCTGACCTAAGGACTCACTTAAAGTACTGTGCAGTAGCCATTATATCGACAAACCTATCATAAGCATAAATGGTGTGTTTGTTTATTATGTCTCTAATTGGGTAAGCCCTAGACTGGTACCATCGCTTAAAAAGGAATATCAAAGTGAACAAGGAAGAGTTGGCTCATACATTCAACAAATATTACTCAAATAGTGTAATTATAGAGGTAACTCTCAAGGATTTAGAATTGGTGTGCAAAAAACCCAATGAATCCTTTTTTGAGTATTTGGAACGATGGAGGGATAAAGTGCTTAAAATGAGAAACAAGCTAGATGACATCAACTAGATCAAAATGTTCATTAGGAATGCCAATAATTACATAAAAGTGGGGCTTTTTGCTAAAGGCATTAACACGTGGGAATGGCTTAAGGACATAGCCATTGATATAAAAGCAGCCTCTCAGAATAAAAGATTCAAAAATGATGGCAATAATGGCTCTAATCAATATGCGAATGTCAACATGGTTAACACCCGATGCTTCTCCAAATTAGGTAGACCTATGTCTTGGTGCTTAAATAAGCTCATGAAGAAGGGAAACTTCAAACTTTACCATATCAAACTCTAAAAGGGCCACTCTCAGCTAGCCATAAGAATGATTTATATTATGCCTATCACTAGAAGACTGGGCATCTCATAAGTGAGTGCAAGAATCTCTATCATGCCATTTAAAATCTCATTGATACCAAGTAGATTCCTGATCCAGATACCTAAAAGCTCCCTTTCTCTTTTTTATTAGTTTAATCATGAGCTTTTGCAATATTTTTAAATGTTTTTCATTCAATACAAAAATAATGAATTTATTTTTAGTCATTTGTATAAATATATTTTGATTTCAATCTTCAAAGGGGAAAAGCCTAGATACATCAACGTATAAAGCCCACTCTTGATAGATGGATCAATGAATAATTGACATATTTAGGAATCATGCATATCCATGCAACATAATCCTTAAGTCATGCATCATAGTCCACATCATCATCTAGTCATTAGACACATCACCTTTTGGAATCATACATCCATCCATCAACTCTACTACCATATCAAACACATGGGCATTGCTTTATCCATTATCCACATACATACTACACTTAGGCATTCATCCATCACATATCTACATTGTATCTAACCATATCATTCACATATCACATGCATTGTAAAAGTTACATCCCATGCATATTACTTAGGCTTATTCAACCATACATGTATCATTTACATGTGAACCTCACCATCACATATCCATATGCATTTATAGTCATATTATGTCTAAGCATATTTTGTACATATCACATATATCACTAAAATTCAATCTTACAATTATCCTTGTAATCTAAGCATAACATAACATCATTTACGATTGAAAAATGCATCCTATTGTAGTAACAAATGTATCATGCAAACTATAAGGATTATCCTTTACATAGGCTCTTCAAAAGACTCACTCTCTTCTTCCTTCTTTTAACACTATACATCTTCAAAATGGTGACCAAGCTGAAAACCAAAGCTAAAAGTCAATTTATGACTAAAGGCATGTTTAACAAAGCAATTATAGCATTATAATGAAAAATGATAACACTTATAGAAGAAAAGATGAGAGAGAAGTTTGAAGTCTAACAATAAAGCACTTTGAAGATCTTGATAGGCATGAATTCAACCATAGGGCAAGCAATGACCAAACAACTAAGCCAAGGAAGATTTCTCATAGACTTTCTTAATTTAATAAGCCTTTCTCAATGATGCTTAAGCAATTGAAAGAAGAAAACCTTTTCTAACCCTTAATACCTGAACATCACCCTTCAACACTTCCACCTTACCATCGCCATGACTTATATTATACTTATCATCAAAAGACCAGCCACTTGACTAATAATTGCAAAGCATTACTTTGAGCCATCCAAGGCCTTATAGACTATGGTGTGACACCCTAGAGATCACCTATTACAAAACCTTACCAATATCCCTCAAAGCTTTAATAAGTGAGGTTCCCTCTTTCTAACGTTCAGTCTACCACCTTATAAGCTAGCTATTGACCACCTATAAGATCCTGCCAATAAAGGATATAGAAGCATCTAATAGGATAGACTGTTCATGTTCTCTTTTCAATTTGTTTTCTTTCTTCTATGTTAGAACAATTAAAGTTTAATAAAACATCATTTTAACTTTTTATAAGCATCTTTTTGTACAATAATCACTACATAGCATGACACTCTTGAAAGTGAGTTGAGAGATTTAAAAAAAGAAGAAAACATGATTAGCTTAATCTATAGGTACTATAAACAATTTACAAATGGTTCATCATTACTACACATAATTCTAAAGCTCAAAGCTTGATCTTTCCTTGTAATGTATGAGGAATATCCCTAAAAGAGATAAAAAAAAAAGAAGAAAATAACAAGTTGGGAACAATTAAACCCAAATGAATACTTTCCTTCAATCTAAAAGAGGTTCAAATTTAAAACTTAAAACATTAAGTTCATTATGTCCAATCATTTTCTTTAAAACCTAAGAACCATTCAAAGCAACAAACATTGCACGATTCTTGCTCACCAAAAATCCAAAGGTCAGATGCTCTAAGATGCCAAAATTCTAAAGCCTACAAAAATAGAAAGATTTACCTTAAGCTTTAAATGAATGAGCATTCTCTTTTTAACTATGGTTTCCGTCATATAAAAAGGAATGAGTTTTCTAATTCACATTAGGTTAATTAACCAAGACCATAAGGTTAGGCAAAAGTTAGGGAAATTAAGAGAAAATATTTAGTAAAAAAATCTTCATAATTGACTAATAACAGGGATATCATCAATACAATACTCGAAACGGTCAAAAGAATGAGATTCGAATCACAAAACTTCTAGATGCTGAGGGTATGAAGCCGGCACCCCCAGTAAGCTAATAGTTGATCTAAAAAACTCCATCTCCTATGGCATGAGCTCGAAGACATATCGAGCCATCTTAAAAGGTGTAAGCACTGAATCAATTGATTAAACATAGCACAATCACATTCGAAGCCTTAACCAAATATGGATAAGCTAAATACAAAAAAAAAAAACCTCACTAGATTAAAAACTTGCAAAGGGTAATTTAGACAAAAATTAGAGGGTGAGAGAATATATTTAGTTAGAAAATCTTCAGACTAACTAATAAGAGTACCAGGTTGTGCAATCACATACATCTATATGCTTATCCTTCAGAATCATTCATTTTTTAACCACATATGCTTAAATGCCCTCTATGGCATATTAACCTTTCACCTAAGCCTTGACCTCACCATTGCTTATCTTAACTCAACTTACTTCTCAATTCCCTAGCCTTTCCATCATCATTACTTGATCTCTTTATTCAAGCTGACATCTTCACAGCTTCACTTTTTTTTGAAACCTAACCTTTTCCTATAATGAGTTTAAGAGGAGAATAATCCCAATAACAAAACATGTATTCACTCATGCATTTAGAAACATTGTCATACATACATCATAAATAATAAGTACACTTACTCACATATACTCATGCTCAAATATTATGAGAAGTACCCATGCTTCCTCTTCATACATTTGCCTTCATGCACTATAAAAGGACATTCATTCACTATAAGAAAAGACACATTCACCATTCATACATAATGAAGAAAAAAATACATCCATTATAGTAAATGATGTATTCTTTGTTCAACATACATCAGCTTTCATCTACCTTCACCATTCATACATCATAAAAGATGATTCATTCAATCAATCACATAAAAAAATCATAGTCATGTCTTACATGCATCCATTATTCATTCAAATTCCTTATTCATTTAGAAGAAAATAAGCAAAGATAAATGCATCACTATGTATACCTCACCACATTCTTTCATCTAGAAAAAGAGTAAGAACTAACACCCATCATTACATTCATCATTCAATACTTAGTCAAAAATATATCTTACCACATTCCATCATCTAAAAAAAGATTAAGAGCTATCACGCATGTCATAACAATCAACTTATTCCTTCATAAAATCACCTCATCATTTTCCTATGTATGAAAGCATACACCATTTTCCCTATACATCATTTATTCACAAATTCCCCTTATGCATGAAAGCATGCATCATTGTTCCCATGCATGAAAAACATGTATCATTTATTGACATCATTTTCCTATACATGAAAAGCATGCATCATTTATATGCTTTCCAATGCATAAAAAACATGTATCACTCATCCATACTTTCCTATACATGAAAGCAAGCATTATTTATCTATGTTTTCCTCTGCATGAAAGCAAACATCACTTATACATGTTTTCCTATGCATAAAAAGCATACGTCATCCCAATGTTTTCCACTACATGAAAGTATGCCTCATTCATCATACATTCCTTTGCATGAAAAAGAAATGCAACGTATTTTATAGCTTGAGAACATACATCTTCCATACACATTAACCATATATGCAGCAAGTAACAAAATCATGAAGCCATTAAATGGTGTGAAGAACGAAGCCACAGAAAGGTGCAAAAGATGAAGCCACTAAATGGTATGAATGATAAAGCCCTCAAATGGTGCAAATGATAAAGATATCAAATAGTATGAATGACTATGCTGTCAAATGGTACAAATCACCAAGCCACTAAATGGTACGAAGGACAAAGCTGCCAAATGGTGCAAAGGATAAAGTTATTGAATGGTGCAAATGATAAAGCCATTAGATGGTGTAAGGGATAAAGCCACTAAATGGTGCAAATGACAAAGTCGTTGAATGGTGCGAATGAAAGTTTGATCGTAAAGGTACAAGAAAATAATCTGTATCATACAAGTATGATAATAGTAAGTTGGATCATGAAAAGGCAAAAACAACAAGACTTTAAGTATGTACTTTAATATGCACTATTGCTTTAGCATTTTCATAGCACATACTAAAGTGGGGGTAACTATAAATGCCTCAATTTTGAGTCTAGGACTTTTTTATGTATTCAGACTTTGACCCAACCTAAAAGCTCATGGTGTAACTTAAATTGCAAAAAAAAAATGGGAATCTATGTCAGTAGCGAAGGGCTTAGGTCGACAGGCCCAAGCCCAAAGCCTGACACTGATTCCAATAGGGGTGTAGGGGTAAAGCCCCTATGATACGGACCTATTCACTTTTTTTAGCCCTATGATAATAACCAAAGATAGGCTTAAAGTAGCAAGGCAAGCAACTTGGAATCCAAGTCCATATGGACCAACATGTCACAAGTCCATGCAAACTTGATGCTATGAGTTTTGCACCATCGCTAGCTTAGACTAGTGAGCCCAAAGCCTATAGTCTGCATGGATAAGCCAAAGCCCATGTTCTCATAGACTAATCAAATTTGGCATAAAGCCTATGGACTGGTGGGAAAACTATGCCTAGGTACACATGGACTAAGCTATATAAGTTTACATGAACCTATCAATGTAAAACTTCTAAAAGTGTAGAATTCCTATTTAGGTGCTTAATCCCAGTCCTAAAGGGATTCTACCATCTCTGGATAGAATACCTTAAACCCTAACCCTATAAATACCTTTCTTATCAACCTATTTTAAAAAAAGGTAATAAACATAAGACACAATTGAAGATAATTGACATAGCATTCGCTCTACTAGTCCTAAGCCCTTCCCAAAATAATCAATCTTTAAAAATATAACCATTGTCTTATTGCTTGGTAATAACTTCAAGGTAAGATCTGAGGCTTCTTTCAGCATATTCAATCATTTATTTTTGTTATTTCCTATAATCAATGATCTCTCATGATTAATTGACATGTGAAGTGATTCTATGTAATCCCCATGTCAATCATAAGAGTAGGTTAACCTCTTAAATCATTTTAATCATGTTTTAATCATTCATAGAAAATTATAATCATACTTACTTTTTAAAAATGATGACTAAGTCCACACAAGCCTATTTTAATGGATGTGAGGTCTGCTCAAACCTATTATTTGAATATGTATATAATATGAGGTCTGTACGAACTATTTTTCAATAATAGTATCATGTTTGCCTTGTGTGCCATGTTTTAATACATCTTATTTATCCTATTAGCATGCCTTTGTTACTTTATCATATTGAATGATTGTTCCATTCCTTAGTATGCAAATTATTGATATTCTTGAATTAATGTAAGGTCCGTACGGACTCCCTTTCATAGCGAACATAGATCGTATGAGCATATATGTTTTATGTGTGCATATTCTATTTTGTAGTCCATATGGACATATGTTCTGAATTCTAATCTTCATGAATATCTATATTTATCTTCATGGCCTCCTTTGCAAGATTAATCTATCATCTTCTTATTCATAATAATTATTTAAACATATTCCACAATCATTCACATCCTCATTTACACTTATAAAATGCATTATTATCATTCTGTTTGACATTGTCATTAGGTCCTCATGAACCACTATTTGGTATTATTAATCTCTTCCTCTGAGTCGTATGTAAGTGACCTTTATCACAAGAGTAATAGTCCAAATGAACATATAATCCTTAAGAGCAACAATCCATATAGACATATTTCAGAGTGTTATAAAGTCTGCACAGACCTAATGCCTTACAGATGGGACCAGTTTTATACTTTGGATTATTTCATTTGGTTTTGTACTATTTATACATCATTGCTTATTTTGGGTTTCTAATAACTACTTAATAACATTTTTTTACATGCTAAAGCCTGAATCTCACATTAAAATGGTTTTCTACATAATTAATTTATGTTTTATAATAAAATAATTTTATGTTTTCTTAATCAAAGTCACAATATTAAAATGTATTTTCAAAGGCCAATCTCATAAAGATTGGAGTTAGGCAATTACCACTAGTTCTTATGGAATTATGGGTAGTTGTTAGGCCAAAAAATAAATGCTTAATGACTCAATTTATGGATGTACAATTACATTTATTATACTTTTTAAATATCATAATTTACTTTAAAGGTGACATAATTGCTTTAAATATAATGCATGCATACTTGAAAAGGGATTGATAAAAATTGCAATATAAAAAGAAGGCATATTATTCAGGCATAAATAAGTTCTAAATTTTGAACCATTCTAGTATGGAAGATCAGAGGTCTTAGTGTAGAGACCAAGTAGTGACTCCACTAACCACTCTCTTCCCTGGTAAAAATATCATAATCTCTATAGTGTTCTTTTATGGCTTTTTATCTTATAATTGCTTCTATCTTAATAGGAACAACTCAAATCTCATGTATAGAAATAATGTGCCCTAAAAAAGACACCTCACTAAGCCAAAACTTACACTTGCTAAGTTTGGCATAAAGCTTTTCTTCCTTTAAAACCTGTAAAATTGTTCTTAGGTGCTATTCATGCTCTACTCTATTCTTAGAATAGACCAAAATATCTTTAATGAAGACAACAACAAACTAGTCTAAATGTTGTCTAAAAATTTTATCCATTAGATCCATAAAAGCTACTGGAGCATTAGTAAGCCCAAATGGTATTACCAAAAGGTCATAGTGGCCATATCTTTTTCTAAATGTTATCTTCACCACAACAGACTCTTTTACTCTCAATTGATACTAACCAAATCTTAAATGAATCTTAAAGAGCACTTCTACACCCTTAAGCTGATAAAAATGGCCATCAATTTATGGCAACAGATACTTGTTCTTAATGGTTACTTTATTTAGTTAGCAGTAATCTATAGACAACTGAAGAGTACTATCCTTTTTCTTTACAAACATCACTAATGCTCCCTAAGGTGAAACACTAGGCCTAATGAATCCCATATCAAATAACTCTTGAAGTTCAATCTTTAACTCTTTTTGCTCTACTGGAGCAATTCAATAAGAAGCTATCGATACCAAAGTAATGCCAAGTAACACTTTAATGCTAAACTTAAGTTCCTATTCAGGAGGCAAAGTGAGCAACTCTTCTCAAAAAACATCTATGTAGTCAGATATTACTATTATACTACTTGCATCTGGACTCTCTTTCCTTGTGTCATACACATGTGTAAGATAAGCCTGATAGCCTTTTCTCACCATCAGCCTAGTTGTGACCGTCAAGATAACATTGGATAGAAAGTTTGCCCTCTCACCCACTACTATAATCTCATCCCTATCTTTAGCTATAAGTGTTAACCTCTTTATCTTGTAATCTACAATTGCTTGATACTTAGATAGCTAATCAATGGCCAATATCATATCAAACTCATCTAACGGTAGTTCACTAAGATCAGCCAAAAACTGGTGTCCTTGTAATATCAATGACCACTTTTTGTAAACCTTGTTTTCAATAACATGCTACCCTAAAAAATTACTAAGTAAAATCTCTAAGTCTATAAGTTCATACTCTAACCCCTAGTCTCATGCTTGTGGTTTGCAAACATATGAATATATAGACCATGAATTAATTAAAGCTAAAATAGGTGACTCTAAGAGATAAAATATACCAGCTATGACATCTAGCTTTTTGACCTCCTCTTGTGCTCTGATACATATTATCAGGCACAAGCTCTATGCTTAGCTATAAACTATATTCTATCCCTCTGAGCTCCCTTTAGCTTATCTCCTCAACCTCTCCTCTGTCCTTTGATAGAAACTTATGTGAATCCATGTTTACCCTTAGCTCTCTAGGGCAAACCTTAAGGTAATGATTTAATAAACCACACTCAAAACATCTCCTTGTCTTCTTCCATGAATATTCCCCCTTGTGTCTTTTGTGGCATGTTAGACATTTAGGAACCTAACCACCTCTAGCTATGGAACTAGGTGCACTAGCTACTTGTGGCTGATGACCAGTCTTACCCTTGTTTTAGTTTCCCTAGGTTGTCTTTAGAGATTGACCTTGTTTCTATGATTGTTGTGGTGCCCATACTAATTACCCCAAAATCTCTTTCTCATCTGCTAAGTAAGGTAAGATACTCTAGGACTAAAAGATCTCTTTATGATAATATTCCCTCTTCTT
Organism: Hura crepitans; assembly: GCA_948208565.1. Classification (NCBI taxonomy): domain Eukaryota; kingdom Viridiplantae; phylum Streptophyta; class Magnoliopsida; order Malpighiales; family Euphorbiaceae; genus Hura; species Hura crepitans. Next base: position 14,578 of record CANXYI012107660.1, read on the forward strand.
TATTGAGTGACATACAGATAGCAATTGATTAAAGCTTATGATCTTCATGGGAACTACTTGAGAGTTGATCTCCATATGTAAAACTTTCTCGAATTGCTTACACTTATCAACTTTTTGTAGTGATAGTGTCCCTAGCATAGTGGCTAAGCATAGAGAAGTCCTTCTCATATTCCCCCACAGAATTTTGCTCCTATCTAAGATCCATAAACTATTGCTTATAGTTATCTAGATAATCCTCAAGTATATACTTCTTGTAAAACTCATCAAAGAAAAAGTCCCAACTTAGCTCCTCTTTTGACTTATATTTTGTCAAATCATCCAACCATTTTAAAGCTTTTTTTAGAAGTAAAGAGGTGGCACAAATCACATTCTCAGCTGGTGTACAGTGCATCTACTTCATTATCTTTTCTATGCAATCCAACCAATACTCAGCTATCTTAGGATCCACTTAATCTTTCCCTTTAATATTTTTAGCTCCCATTCTCTTGACTTTTTCTAGGTAAGTCTTTTAGAGAGCCAAGGGGATTTCTTATTACTATAGTGCTGGTGGTAGAGCATCTATTGTAGTTAGTCTCAATAGTTGTAGCATCTCTTGTACAGAGGTAAATGGACCTTAAGATGATGTTGATACTTGTCTAGCAGTACTCCTAGACATGGTTGCCACTCTATCATACTCTTATACCATAGACATAAAAGCATGTCATTCCTCTTCTTCTCATGGAGCACTTATTTTAACTATAGGTACAAGATCAATTAATAGGCTTTGGTATCATTAAATTATGCTATCTATAGACTTAACTCCTATAGTACTCTTATATTTCATAAGAATGCCTAAACTATAGCTCTGATAAAATAAAATGTGACACCTTTTACTCGGTCTAATAAATGATTGGTCACTGTAATCGATTAAAGTATGCACACATAACATGTTATCCGACCTCAACTTATACTTCAATGTTAGTTAAAACATTTTATCAAGTATTAAAACATATATTAAAATGGGTTTCTAAAAATCTTTGAAAATCGAGTTACATATTCAAAATTATAATCCTCATGTCAAAATTTCAGTAGCATAATGGTTGTGCTAGGCATGATCCAAAATGTTGAAAAGGAACTTATAAGCAAGAAAAACACTTTTATAATTTTTGTCATTCATTCAACAACTCTGTGATCCTTCTGATCACTCCAAACATCATCAATAGTACACAATTTCAACCTCAAGAAGCGACATTAGTCATGTATACATCAATTTAAAAACATTTTAAAATACAGTTACAAACCATTTACAACTTAAAAAATACAACATGCTATGGCTTAGGCCTAAGACTAAATACATCCAACATAAGAGTGCACTTTTCTATGGTCTATACATTTCATAACTTATTTACAACATTAAAATGTACCAAAATAAAGATCCTCTCCTGAGGCTTGGGCTCAATTATTCTCCTTACCTATGCATCACAAACAGATTAAAGTACTAAGCAAATTGCTTAATGGTGCAATCGAAGTAATTATTGCATGTTGTCATTTCTACATATTCATCATAATATTATATATTGGTATCAAACATTATTACAACAAATATAGCATAATTCATGCCATATATGTGCAAATTATTTAATATGAAAGAAATGACATGCTTAAAAGCATTATAATATATACATGCCACTCATGAGCATAAATAGTGCAAATATTATTTTCTACTTATAAGCACGTTTATAAGCCAAACATATGCAAAATAATGCTATAATTTTTTTCTTATCAATATTCATTATTCACATAATTAAAATTATGTAGTGTATAATTTTATTAACTTTACTCTAATTAAGAGTATACAATTATTTTTATACTGCCCATATTAATGAGAACAATAAAATATATGGATAATGGGATCATCCTATGTAGTGGCCACATAAAATTTAAATGACTGCTGCACCAGCATAGACCCATGCAGTGGCCCTGTGGGACCTAAATGGCTACTGCACTAGTGTAAAAATCCATAATAATCAAGACAAGTTTTTAAGTCAGACTATAAGTGGACCCGTAATCAACATTAAGTATCAAAATGCCTAGTAGTTGTTATCTATCCCTAGTTGACTGGTTAACTTATCCATCTCTAGGTTGTTACACATATAGGCTATTTTTATATTTCAATAATTTTCTTATCATAATTTTATACTTAAATAATTTATTTTGATACTAATAACATATCAATTTAACATAATTAGGAATACTATTTCCTTTCTCATATTTTGTCATTTAAACAGAAAGTCAAGCACCTTAATTATATACATATGCCCCATATTTCCATATTATGCTTTCATGCACATTTAGCTTCAAAGTGTTCATTTCTCACTTGTAGGCACATTTCATAGATTTCATACTTACATTAATTATACATTTATTTAAAAGAATTAATGCCATTGCTATAACTACATAAACACACTCACATTTCAAACATTTTTCAAATCACAATTTCATCATTTTTGCTAATTTATAATCATGCTCAAATTAATGGACCATTGCGACCAAGGCATACTAATCATCAATTTATACTTAATCAAACACATTAATTGACATATACTCATAGGCATACTTTAATGGCCATTTTGCCATAGCCCATAATCACTTATTACATGTTATGATTCCTTCCTAATTTATCACACTACATGATCAAGAATCATAAAACATCAACATATAGCAATACATCATTATTTGCATATATATCACAACATAACACACACAAATACCTTATTTAAATCCTAAAAATTAAAGCTCAAAAACCAAAAGAAACTAAATTAAAATGCCAATTTTATACATCTTGATATTTAAATAAAATATTTTCTGACCTCCAAAAATTCTTATTCCAATGCCATTAGACTCATTTGAATTTTTGAGTATCAAGTCATAGAAGTTTTTGAATTTTTTGAGCAACTTTGAAAAAAATTTACAATTTAGCTTTGCCATGGTCACTATTTACAAGGCAATGTCGTAAAAACATTCTTAGCATTTGTAACTAATCAAAGGACTTTCAATTTATTTCAAAATTTTCCTAAAATTATTTTATGACTAATACTTTCATCTAGTAACTTTAGTACACCCTGAGACTTTAGAATGCTATTAACCTTGGGAAAGTACTATTCATAAAAAATTGAGATTTTTAGGTCATTACAGTAAATGTAGCATAAATTTCTAACTAGCATTAGCCTTGGTAGGACAATCATGAAGGAAGTGATACGGTGAACCACACCCAATGTATACACTTTACTTACTCCTTTAGCACTCTCCCTTATGT
>CANXYI012107707.1:0-10223 GCA_948208565.1 Hura crepitans
TAAGAAAGAGAGCAAGGAGTTCCTTTAGCTTTAACTTCAGGTATTAATGTGATTGAAATTAATACTAGTACTACCATTGATAACCATATATAGGTATTGCATACCGATTGTGGTTCTCACTTAGTTTCTTCTATGTAGGGACTAACGAGCAGTAAGAAGGTAAAAAATAGAGATGTGGACTTACGTGTAGCAAATGAAGCAAGAATTGCTATATTATCTATAGGATCATATCATCTTATTTTACCTTCTAGACTTGAATTAATTTTAAATAATTTCTATTATGTTCCTTCTTTATCTAGAAACATTATTTCAATTTTTTGTCTTGTTAAACTAGGTTTTGATGTTTCCACTAATAAGAACTAAGATTGTTCTATTTACTTAGATAATTTGTTTTATTGTTCAAGTACAATAAGTAATGGAATTTATGCTTTGGATAAAGATAAAGAAGTGCATAACATTAGTACTAAAAAATCAAAGACAGATAACTTGATGCCATCTTATCTATGGCATTATTGCCTTAGCCATATAAATGAGAAATGCATGACTAAGTTACACAAGGAGGGTAGTTTAGGATCATTTAATTATGAATCATATGATATATGTCAGTCTTGTTTATTAGGTAAGATGATAAAATCACCTTTTTCTGGAAAGAGTGAGCGGGCAAGTGAGTTATTGGAACTCATACACACAGATGTATATGGTCCACTAACACCACATGCACGTGGATGTTTCTTATACTTCATTGCCTTTATTAATGATCACTGACAATATGAGTATTTATACTTGATGAAGTACAAGTCTAAAGCCTTTGAAAAGTTCAAAGAATTCAGAAAAAAGGTTGAGAAACAATGTGGCAAGAGTATTAAAACACTTTGTTTTGATTAAGGGGGTGAATACTTAAGTCAAGAATTCTAAGGTTATCTAAGAGATAATGGTATATTTTCTTAATGGACTCCTCCATATACACCTCAACATAATGGAGTATCTAAAAGGAGAAATTGAACTCTATTAGATATGGTTTGATCCATGATAAGTCTTGTAGACTTACTTAAGTCCTTTTAGAGGTATGCACTGGAAATTGCTGTTTATATTTTAAATAGAGTTCCATCAAAGTCAATTGATGTTACACCATATGAGATATGGAATAATAAGAAACCTATTCTTTCATATATCAAGGTATAGGGATGCCCTACATACATAAAGAGAATAATGTCAAATAAGCTTAAGGCTAAGTTTAACAACTGCTTATTTGTGGGGTATCCAAAGGAAACTTTAGGATACTACTTCTACCATCCTTTGGAACAAAAGGTGTTTATTTCAAAGCATACAACCTTTATAGAGAAAGAGTTTCTCATGAAAGACACTAGGAGTAAAATTGAAGCAGATCAGACAACTGATCCTAGTTCTATTACTCATAGTGATGAAATGATAGAAAAAACTATGGAAACACATAAGTTCCTAAATGATCTACTAGGGTTAGGACTATTCTAGAGAGATATAAATTTCTCATAGACTAGGACAAGGAAGTGATTGTAGTAAAAGACTATGAGCTTATTAATTATGAGGAGTTTTTAAAGAGTTTAGAATCATACTCATGGATTAAGGCCATGAATTTTGAAATGGATTCCATGTATGATAACCAGATATGACCTTGGTTAATCCACCTAAGGGATAAAACCCATTAGGTGTAAATGGTCTTTAAGAAAAAGACTGACATGGAATGTAATGTGATTACCTATAAAGCTCGATTGGTAGCAAAAGCCTATCATCAAAGACAAGGAATCAACTTTGATAAAATGTTTTCTCTAGTTGCAATACTTAAATCCATTCAAATTCTACTTGCCATTACTGCTCATTATGATTATGAGATGTAGCAAATGGATTTAAAGATAGCTTTCCTTAATGGAAAATTGTCAGAGGAAGTGTATATGACACAACTTAACGGTTTTACTTTAAAAGATGACAATTAGGTCTGTAAGTTTCAAAGATCCACCTATGGATTAAAGTAACCATTTAGGAGTTGGAACATCCATTTTGATGAGACAATAAAAGAGTTTGGTTTCTCACAAAATATGTATGAACCATGTGTTTCCAAAAAGGTTAGTACGAGTGCATTCACTTTTCTAGTGTTGTATGTAGATGACATACTACTAATAGGAAACGATGTCTCTATCCTCTAGTCAGTAAAGATTTGACTAAGTAAATAATTCTCTAGAAAAGGCCTTAAAGAAGTAGCCTACATCTTAGGGATTAAGATCTATAAAGGTAGATCTAAATGTTTACTTGGCCTTTGATAGTTGATGTACATAGACAAGATGCTAAAGAGGTTTAGCATCGATCTCTCTAAGAAAGGTTGTATTCTTATGTTACATGGAAGACACCTTTTTAAATCTATGTCTCCCAAGACACAAAAGGAGAGAGAGCATATAAGTAGGATACTATATGCTTCAGTTATAGGATCTATCATGTATTTAATGTTATGTACGAGACTTAATGTAGCATTTGCTCTAAGTTTCATGAGCAAATTTGAATCTATTTGTAGAAAGGAATAGTGGGTGGCTGTAAAGAATATCCTTAAGTAATTAAAAATGACTAGGGATTTATTCTTGATTTATGGAGAAGGAGATTTACAAGTTAGTAGGTATACTAATGCTAGTTTCTAATCTAATAAAGATGACGATAAATCTCAATCAAGATATATATACATGATGTGTGAAGGAGCAGTTGTTTAAAAGAGTTCCAAATAGGATATGACTATAGATTTTACCATTGAAGCTGAGTACATAGGATATTTTGATACAGCTAAGGAAGTTGTTTAGATTAAAAAGTTCATTGCAGAACTTAAAGTGGTTTTAAGAATTGTTGATCTAGTACTATTGTATTGTGATAACAATGGGGCTATGCACAAGCTCATGAACCATGGTCTCATTAACAATCCAAACATGTTCTTTGGCACTACCATCTAATCAGGGAGATCATCGGTAGATAGGATATGGAAATTGAAAGGGTCCCCATAGATCACAATAGAGCTGATCCTCTCACAAAGGCATTATTACTAAAAAAGTTTAATCATCATGTAAATGCTATAGGCATTAAGTACATTGGTGATTAGATCTAGTGTAAGTGGGAGATTATTAGAAGTATGCCTTAGAGCTCATGTAATAATATAGTATTCATGTATTTAAGCCTTATGATTTCATACTATAAGGCATTTCTCTTTATATCATGGAACTTTTATATAGTACTTATAATTGTTTCCAATGTCTTAAACCATGTTATAAAGTCCCTAGTATATAATCACAGTGCAGAGGAAATTATGAAGTGTTCATGATGTGAGATTCTTATTGCATGCAAATGTGGTATAATTAAATATTCCTGATCATAGTATTAACAAGATAGGACATTGTTAATGTGAATAGATTAGCACATGTTATATTTCTTGATTAGATGAAGTAGTAGTTCTCACAAGCTATAAGCATAGAGATGCTTGGACTTAACATATGGATGCTTACTTGGGAAGTAAGTATATTGGAGACCTACCATGAGATTTTCACATGGATACTTAATCTATGTCAATGAAAGTATCTCATCATATCAGTGGTGCAAGTATCTTTATACTTCATATCACTAACTACCTTAAATATGGAGTGACATACTTTAACTCCAAAACTTTTATTTTGAACAAGAAGTATACATAGTGAGGTGCTTAGGTATGGTATAATATATTTAAAGATAGGGTAGTAATCAACAAAGGATTCAACACCCCTATTTACAGTGGGTAGTTTATCTCACAATTCTGATGAGTAACCTATATTTAGGAATCTCTAGCAAGAACAAAATGCCATGTGTGAATGGGATTCACTAAGGGCATTTTGGAATAAAGGTGAAATTATTATACTAATATCTTTAGGGCTTAAATAGACATACATAGTGAAACTATGAGTTGGCACAAGTCCATACTCAAAAGTGGATGAGATAAAACATGGTGAAAGGAGTTTATTATGCCATAACTGTATATGGAAGGTTTAAGTCAAACTACTTGACTTTTTAACACTTGGGTAGTCATGATGTATAGCTAGATGTCTCTCTTGACTTGTATACAAGTGATATATCAATTACTGAATTGATATTGATTCAATAAAATTGAATCTATACAGTCTTAATTGGACTAGGACTTTAATTCACTATGTACTGCCAAGCTATTTTAGAAACCCATAGGGTCACACACATAAAAGGATTTTGAGGAAGATTGAATTTTCTAATGATATGAGATATCACTAGAAGATGAATTAAGAAGAAGAAATGAGCAAATGGGTTTGGGGCCTACTTGCAAATGAAAAGTCTAGAAAATTAGGGTTTTTGGACTTGTGATATAATTCTTTACTTGTTAGTAAGTTAAGGTTAAGCATCAAGTACCATTTCAATTACTTCATCCTATAATCATTTTAGAATGGAAATGGGATAAGGTTACCATGGATTTCATGGTTGTACTACTTATGACCAAAGATAAGTGTGATGTAGTATGGGTAGTGGTAAATAGATTGACCAAGTCTACTCACTTTAAGCCATTGAGAATGGATTATTCTTTAGAGAAGTTCACAAAGTTATAGATTGATAAGATAGTAAGATTGCATAGAGTGTATTCTACTATTATATTAAATTAAGAGCCGAGGTTGACATCAAGGTTCTGCATAAGGATTAAAAATGCCTTAGGCATTTGACTCAGTTTTAGTATCAATTTCATTCCATAGGCAGATGGCTAATTTGATAAGGTCATTTTGGTAACTTCTGTACTTCAGTGACTTTCATACTAAGTTGATTATGTGCTTATCATAAATACATGTTTATTATATGTTGGAAGACATTTTAAGAACCTATGCCATAAAGTTTAATGGGATTTGGGATTGTTATCTTTCTTTAGTGTAGTTTGCTATAACAATAGTTAGAAAATAATTTTAGGTATGGCACTGTATAAAGCTCTATACAGGATGAAATAAAAAAGACTACTTTGTTGGAGCAAATTAAGTGAGCATAAGTTAAAGGGGGCAGATTTGATCAGAGGTGTAGAGGAAAAAGTTAAGATCATCAAGGATAGGTTAAAGGCTATATTGGATAGAAAAAAGTTGTACGCTAATCTAAAGTGGAAAGACATATATGAGGTTAGGGACAAAGTGTCTCTAAAGGTATCACCTTGGAAGAAAGTTCTAAGATTTGGCAAGAAAGGCAACATAAGTAGGAGGTTCATTAGCCTATATAAGATAATATAGCATGTGGGACTAGTGGCTTACAAGCTAGCATTACCTTTAGAATTACAGTAGATGTATGATGTGTTCTATGTGTTAATGCTAAAGAAGTACATATCAGATCCTTCTTATGTTTTGCCAATAAAGAAATGTTAGCTACAACTGAATTTGTCTTATATAGAACAACTAGTGAAGACCTTAGCTTGAGAAGTCAAAGAACTACGAAATAAAGTAGTTCCATTAGGGAAAGTGTTGTCATCACAACATGGAAGAAGCAACTTGGGAAAGTGAAAGCTAGATGAAAGAGTAGTATCCACATTTGTTTGATCTAAGTATTTTTAGGATGAAATTCTTTTTTAAAAGGAGAAGAAATATAATACACGATAAACTTATATTATAAATAGTACTTCCCGAAATGTAAATAGTATTTCTCGAGACCTAAGTGACACTAATGCAACTAAATAGAAATGTTAATCAAAATATTATTTTGGGTAAATTTTAAAGTGAAAAAGAAGTTATTAAAATGGTTAAAAACAAGAGTAAATATTTTAATGTATTGTCTCATGAATAGTGATCTATTGTAAGCTGAGCTATAAAATATTTGATTTTTGCTCAAAAAAATTTAAGATTGATACAACCTAATACTTAAATATTCCAAATACTCAATTTTCATTGGAATTTGAAATTTTTAACATTAAGAAGTATATTCTAAACATTGGGCTAGGTTAAAAAAGTAATGTTTTAATCAATTTTTTGAGTGCAATTTTGTCGTGGCTTTTAATTCTTATTTTAAGAGATTTTATTTGACATATAAAAGTGTTATTTAAGGATTAAAATGAAGGGAAGAATGATTAAATGGAATGGAAATTTAGAGATTTTAATGATTAAATGGAATGGAAATTTGGGTGATTTAATAAGAGCCACTAGATGAAAACGAAGAGGATGAGGACCTTAAATCTCATGACATATAAAACATGTTAGACTTTTTATAATGTTTAAACATGTAATAGTGCATCTTCTTCTTTTTACTCTATAGGCTGACAATATATGCTTAGAAGAAACCCCTTATTTCTTTTCATCTTTCCCCTAATTTTACACCATAAACTCACATTTTAACATAAATTGACTTGGATTAAAGCTTATTTATAGTGAGAAATACAAGAATCATGGATTAGATTAGAAGATTTTTAAAGGTAAGGGTTATAGTGAATAGTGGCATATCTTAAAAGAGAGTTTATTTTTTTTATCTCTTATTTTTCTAAGGTTCTCTAGGAGTTATATAAGGTATACCTAAGATTATTTTGAGTTTTGGATATGTGTTGGATTTTATATAGATTTTTTATTAAGTTTTAGTGCATGTTATGTAAAAAAAAAAAAAGAAGGCCAAGCAAATTAAAAGCAAAATGAAAGGTTTGGAGAAGCTTTTTAGGTGTAAATAAGCTGAAAGTAAGTTCATTCAATATAAAATATTATGTATATGTGAATTTGTGAGTTAAAGTGTGTGTTATATGCATGTTGTTAATGTTTTATGGTAATTAATGTCTTGTAATATAGGTTAAATGTAATATGAGATGTTAAGTATGCTTGATAATGATTTAGAATGATGAAAATGGGAGGAGAATATGTTATACATGTAGTAGCTAAAATGCATAAGGTGTATGTTGGCTTGATATGATGATTACATTAGTGTGGAATGTATGGAATATACTAAATTAGAGGTCAAAGATGCAAATCACTTAATGTAATTAATTTGGTTGAGTTTTGCTATGTAGTATCCTATGGCTATTATGATATTTTTAGTTTGACATGTTTGAACAAGTATGTTTGTCTAGACATAAATGAGATATAATGTGCTTTAATGTTGTATATTCTAGAAGTATGAAAGAACATATTGCTTGTGAATGTCATTATTAGCCGAAAGCTTTTATTCTAGAAGGATGGTTGCAAGTTGCATAAATGGTAGGAGTATTATTTGTTATGAAAATGTTATGTATGAGAAAACATAAGTGTGTTTATATCTAATTTAAAGAGATAATGATATGATGATTTTGACATATACATGATGACATGTTGATATGGCCATTGTTAAATGTCAAGATAGGTGGGATGCTTATGATATGAGATATTCAATATGATGAATTTGTGTTATGTGACTTTAAATATGATTTAAATAATTATGCATGATAATTTTTATGGCCTAATCACTTATGGTGAGTGGATATAGTGGATTATGGACCATTTCTACATTACATGATGAATATGAAATTTGACCAAAAGAAATTTACATATGGCTTATTATAATGGCTATAAAGTATGACATGTGATATATATAATACTTGTAAAGATCAATATGTTGATGATGCTTAGTAGATAACCTAGGTGAATAATATAATTAAAGAAACTAATTTTCCCTTAAGGTCATGTGTCAAATTTACTTAAGCTAGTTTAAAATGGCAAAACCATGTGTAAAATTGTGATAGCCCATATATATAGACAACCTAGCTTTGATAGGTTGACTAGTCAACTAGGAAGATTAGCAGCTATTAGTGTACTTCAATGCTTATTAAGATGTTTGAGTATCCATATTAAGGCCTAAAAGCCACCGTATTTGCCTTTTGGCTAAGATTTGAGTTAAAACCTTGGGGTCACCATTTGTGTCCTTTGGATTGCCATTTGAGATCTTCGTGGTCACTATATTGGGACATATAGTGTTAGTTACATGCCCTAGAGCACATGTGAAATAGGGATAATTTCATGTACAATCAAATAATTTTTCATTAATGAAATGGCATTCTTTATTACTTAGTGCTCATGTTATGACATTTAATTGATAATTATCTTAAACTATGTAATAAAGTCCATGGTATAAAATCAAAGTACAAAGGAAATCATGAACCATTCATGATCTAAAATTCCTATTGTATGTAAATGTGACAATACCTTAATTATCCCTAATCATAGTATTAACAAGATTGGACATTGTTAATACGGATAGACTAGCATATGTTACACTTGTTGGCTAGGTCAAGTAGTAGTTCTCACAAGCTGTAAGTATAGCGATGCTTAAAGATAACATATGGATACTTGTTTGAGAAATAAGTACATTGGAGACCTATGATGAGATCTTCACATGGATACATAATCTATGTTAGTGAAAGAATCTCATCATATCAGTGGTGCAAGTATCCTTAGACTTAAGATCATTAAGATATCTTAAGTGTTAAATGCTATACTTTGACTCCGGTGCTTTTAATTCGCCACAAGGTATACATAGCTAGGAGGTTGGATATAGCATGAGCTACTTGAAGGTAGTTAAGTGATTAATAAAGAATTCACCACCCCGGATTATAGTAGAGAGTTTATCTCACAGTTCTAATAGAATGTCTTTGTTTAGAAATCTTTGGCTAGAGTAAAGTACAAAGTGAATTAGATTCACAAAGGCATTTTGGAAATAAAGATATAAATATTAGAATCAACATATTCAAAGCTTAATAGATATAATTAATTAAGCATTGAGTTAACACAAGTCCATACTCAAACCTAGATGGGATAAGTGTGGTGAAAGGAGTTGATTGCATGGTAACTGTATATGGAAGGGTAAAATGGTCAAATCACTAACCTTCTGACACTTAGGTAGTCATGATGCATGGATAGAAGCCTCTATTGACTTATACTTAAGTGAACTTATTAATTAAGAATTAACAATGATTTAATGAGATTAAATCACAGAGTCTTAGTCCAATAAGAACTTTGATTCATTGTGTGCTGCCAATGTGCTTCGAAAGCCTATAGGGTCACGCACCTATAGGATATGGGAGATGAGGTGAAATTATAGATTATTAGATGGCATTATATGTCATTTTAATAAATAAAATAAGAGAAAAATGATGCATAGGGCTTAGAGCCAAGAGTTAGCCTAAAAACCCTATTTTGGGCCTAATGCATAAGCATAAGAATGAAGCAGTTTTAGGCCTTTATTTGATTTAATTAAAAGCCCAACTTAGGTGAGCCTTTTAAGAGTTAAAAGGGACCATAATTATTGACCTATAATAGTAATTAAAAGGGTATAAAAGCTTACTAAAGTCAGATTTTGTTGGTGACACAGAAAGCACCATCGAACAGAAAATTATTTCTACTTTCTCCCTTCTTTTTGAAAAATTCTATTGCCCACTAGCCTCAAGCTTTTGGATTTTTTCTATTCTTCTCTTTGTGAGTTCTTGTCTCCCTATTCTAGTGTGGATACCTTGGAGTTCCTCCGTACTGGAATACTGTGGTTTGCGATAACCCGATGTGAAGAAAAATCAAAAGGAATCGATTTCGAAGATAAACAGTAAAAATCTTCCAAATACTTTTTCTTTGCTGCATGTTTTGATATTTTATTTGACAAATAATCTCATTATTGGGATCCATGGCTATTAATTTTTCACTGTGCATGAGGTCATTGATTCCAACAATGGTAATAGAGCCTGGTTTTGTCAAAAAAAAATTTGTTGAAATTTTGATTACGGTAAACATGTAGAAAATTTCAATTACTATATAAAGGGGTTCTATGATTTTTCTTTATTCATTCTGGTCATATTTAATTATTTTGAATATGATTTTATGTAGAAAAATTCTGGTCTTATTTAATTTTGAGAATTAAATTGAAACTATGCATGATAACTGAATAGATAGTCTAAACTAGGATTCTTGGATTTTATTGAGTTCTTGGCTGTTCTTGTTGGATTTATTTGCAATTTTTTGTAATTAAACCATGAGAATAATGAATTAAAATGTTGATTTTATTTCTGGGTAAAAAATAATTATATAAAATTGTGATTCAAATTGGAAAAGATTGAAACATAGTAATCAGATTTTTCTGTCAAAAAAAATCCGATTAGGATGTATTTGTGTAATGCATATTTGTTGACTTTTCCAATGGTTTTAGATTTAAATTATCATTAATATGAGATATTTATGATGTTAATTAATGGGTTTTAA
>CANXYI012108261.1:0-15080 GCA_948208565.1 Hura crepitans
AAGTCACACATATTATCCATAATTTGCACCATTTCCATACAAGGATTCCTAGACTAAGACATTCAATATCCATCAATCATGGTTCAAATGCCTTAAATTCACTTACCTCCCAATCCAAGGAGTTGAATTCCACACTTCAAGCTTGAAGGAAATCGCCAATTCTTCACTCTTTCTTTAAGCTTCCAGACCCGTCCATTCCCCTTTAAAAATTCACCAAAATTCACACACACCTCCAAATTAAATTCCAATCACATAGGGGTTCTTAAAATCATCAAATCCCCTAGGAAATAAATTAAAAAAGGGTGGAATTACTTACACACAAGAAGTTACTCTTTTAGCACCCTTTGAAACACACCCTTATTTCTTTGAAATCATCTTAATGCTCTTTTGGCACCCTTCACAAATCAATTTATAAAACATTAAGATGATTTTTGGTGGAAATAGACATAGAAAAAGCTTGAAAAAAGGGGGAAAATGGTGGCTTTTGTTAGAAACGGTGTCGGGCAGCAAAGGGAAGAAATGAAGGAGAAAGAAGGAGAGGTGAGTGGATGTGGCCAAATGGTTACCTAAGTGTCACCTTAGACCATTTATAGTGGCTAAGATGGCATGGGTGTGGGTCACATGCCACCCGAATAACCCGAAAAAGCTCAATTTTGATAGAAACTTTAGGGAATTTTTAAAAATCACTCGAACCTCTAAAAATCATTGTGTTCATTTTAAAAATCCTCAATTGGTCCTATTTAGAGGCTCATAAAATTTCATAACCAAATTCTACTGACAGGTTAGTTAACCAACTGCCTCAATTTAGGAGTAAAACCTCAAAATTTAGAAAATTATGAAACAACCTCAAAATCCAAAAATTCTTTCACCACTAGACCAAGGGAATTTTTAACCTTCAGGGTATGGCATTTTTAGGTCTTTTTAGGCACATCCTAGGTCATTCCTAGCCTGATTCCATCTGAGCCTATGGCCCACTAAATTACGGCCTAAAATAATTTATTGTTTCTACTAAATCTTTAAATTAAGTTACTTTCATCATTTTATGGCCCCTCAAAGTTTTAGGTCTAGTACCCCTACCTCGAGCTATATAAAGGTGACTCAACACTCCAGGAACACTTCCCGCCCTCAGTGGTACTATTCTCGAAGCCTCAACTTATAGGCATTACAAATGTACTTATGATGTAGTAAAACAACAGACATATAAGGATTGAAACATGTTAAAGTATGATTGTGTACATGAATACATTTTATAATGTCTTTTATAAAATTCATATGTGCTCCCATTATTTTATTCCAAACCAATAGCACTTACATTGATCTGAGAAAACCCAATGGTTTTCCTAGTGAAACTATACCTATCCCTCATTAAGTCAAACTTTGGGTTTTCCCAACAAGCCCAACTTGTAATAAAAATGGTAGGCATCTCATGCCAGTTGTATTATATGCGATTACAGATCATTAGGTTACTAACTCCTAGTGCATATACATCTCATGCACATTTCCCTAATCTTCCTTCAGAACCTTAACACTAGGTTTGCTTGATAAGCTAATGAGCTATCTAAGATGGACCCATTAGAATAATTGTAACATATTCGATGTAGCATGGGCTTGGGTTTTCCCAACAACCCAACACTAAGAAGAACTCTAGTTAAAACTATACCAACAGAAGGCTTGCAAATCTTAGTATTTAATTTGAGGTAGTTTTTTTTTCATTTTAGTCTCAATAGGGTTATATACTTTGGTACGCTTATGTAAAGGGATTTGTATGATTTGGCATACACATGTATGTATTAAATCATACACATACTATTTAATCACATTAAATATATGATCTAGTTATGAATTTTTACTATATTAATTTTCTAGAGCCAAAGGAAACCAATTTGGGTTAGACCTTAGATAGTTATACATGAATTAGAAACCTAAAAAGAAATATAAAGAATTCTTCTAACTATTTCTTCTTGGTTGGCCTTCTTCTCTATTTTTCTTTTTGCATTTCTTCATCCTATTTTAATCCTACGTAATCTAATTACATATCATATAGATAAGAAGACCTCATGTTAAATGTGAGGGAAATTAAATAAGAAGAGAAATATAATAGAGAAATAAAAGAAAAGGCTGGGGTATGCAAGCCTAATTTAATCAAAGAAAAAATTCATTCAATGTAGATCAATCTCATTGGTCTTTGTCCATAACTAGTCATTATGCTAAACATACACCCTTAACATACATTTCAAATGCATATAATTACCTTACAATTTTTGAATCCGACTTGGTTGAATTTAGTTTATTTTACAACTCTTACAAAATTAACATGCCATGTATGCCTAGCTTTGTGAAATTTTAAGTATCACAATTAATCTCATTAATCCAATTAATCAAATTGATTTCATAGTTAAACATCCTTTCCAATTTAGAAACCATTTCTAAAAAAGGAAAAATTTTCAATCCAATTGAAAATTATTTTTTTGGGATTCTCCTGTTACATATGCTAAAAAATGTTGATTTTCTTCGAAGTATTAGTCCAACCAATAATTTTTTTATAAATTTAATTAGTTAATCTAATTAATTAATTAATTATGTATCAATTTCAATATAAATTCCAATAAAATGTTGGAATTATTTAATTTAAATTTTTTGAATTGCACTATGCCAAAAATCTAATTTCTAGCATTTATCGATAAACCAATCTGTATTATTTTGTAAAATAATTATTTCAAATGATTTTTGACCAATTCTAGCAGGAACAAACATATAAAATTACATATAATAACCAATAAAATTAATCTAATTTAATCAATCCAATTAACCAACTTAAAATTAATTTATTGATCACTACTAATAACGAATATGTTATATGTTTACACAGTTGTTACAAAACTATGAATCCAATTCATATGTCATTAGTTTTGGGCATTTAAAATATTCAAATTAACTTTATAATTATTTAACAATTATGAATAAATAGTTTTGAAATTGAAAGGAAGTAAAATCAAAATTTGACACCATTAATAAAACCTCAATCATTTTTATAGGAGCCATCAACAATCAAAATTATTTTCAAATAATTTTTTCATTATCAAATGAAATATAATTTTATTAATCAACTTAAAAATTAATTTAACTTATAAAAAATAATTTTGGGCTAAAATATTAAAAGAAATCATTCAAAAAAATTTGCCATATTTTAGCTATTTTTTATAGTGCAAAACAGTTTAAAAATTATGTTCAACAATTTTTTAAAATTACAAAATAAAATTGAATTTTATTACTCAACTCCAAAATTAAATTATATTCTATTAAAAACATAAAAAAATAATTTAGAACTAAAAACATTAAAAAATTAGGCTGAACAAAATTTTACAGAACTAGTCGACAGATGTTATCAAAATCCAAGTTTATTGTTCAACAAATTATTTTAATTATCAAATAAAATCCAATTTTATTGATCAATAGATTCAAACTTTATGGTCTTAAGAATCTAAAAATAAAATTTGGTGCTGAAACTAATTAAATAACCAATTAGACCAAATAGCACCATTCTAGTCGATTGGCGCAATAAATTTTCATAATTTTGGTTCATTTAACCATATAAAATCCCAAAAATTCACAAAGTTAGAAAAAAAGTATTTCTAATGAACTTTAATCCATATATAACCATTATAAAAGGAATAAAATAAAAAAACCACACAAAATATTCAAACAAAAATTTTGAAGTTTAACCGTGGGATATTGAAAAACTACGGTAGTTTTTAACTTTTCGATGGAATCTAGCTTTGACACCATTGTTGGTATCCATGGATTCATATGCAGTAGAAATTAAGCATCATGGAACCCTAACAAAGGTTGGAACATGAAAAAATAAAAAAAAATGAAAGAAATCACAAAGAATAAGAAATTACCATAAATTCTCTATGTGATTCTAGCTTACATCTTTTCACCTCATCGCATTATTGCAAACTATAGTGATCCTCTCAAAAACATCTCCAAGGTATCCACGCCAGTAGCAAATTCAATGAGAACTCTCTAAGAGGTGAATAAGATAATTTTATTTCTAAGTGTTAGTAAGAAATAAAATTCAAGAAGAAATAAAGAGAATGCTCAAAAGAAGGTGAATTTGCGATAGTAGTAGAGAACTATTCTCTCTATTGTGGCTCTCTCCTTTTGAACCACTTCAAAAGGATTTTATACCATTTTTATTCACCATTAGGTCAGATTTTCCAGCCCTTAAATCCCTAAAAGGCTGAATAAAAAATGGACTTTTAATTAATTAATTAAAAGGCCTAATTTATACCTAGTTACTTAAAACATTTAATTAATACTTAATTAATGTTTTAAGCTTTTCTCTTAGGCTCCAAGAACAATAAGCTTTCTCATTCTATTTCTTCTTATTTAATTACATCTTATATCATTAAATAATTTGTAGTTTTATCTCATTAATTTGCTCCTATTGGTGTGTGACCTTATAGGCTTCTAAAGCACATTAGCAGTATAGTAGTGAATCAAAATCCTTGTAAAACTAAGATTTTGTGATTTAATCCAATTAAATCATTATTAAATCCCATTAATAAATTCACTATTAAACAAGTCAATAAAGGCTTCTAGCCAAGCATAATGACTATCCAAGTGTTAAAAAGTCATGTGGTCTGACTTAACCTTTTAATAAATAATTACTATGCAATTCATCTTTTCACCATACTTTGTCTCATTTAAGTTTTATTATGGACTTTTGTCAATTCAATTCTTAATCAAGTATGTCTAATTAAGCCCTAGACATGTTGGTTCTAATATTTGTTCCTTTATTCCAAAAATTCCCTTGTGAATCTTATTCACACTTGCATTTCACTTTAGCAAAAGATTCCCAAAATAAAGGCATATTAGAACAGTGAGATAAATTCCCCATTATAATCCAAGGTGGTGAATCCTCTATTGATTACTCAACTACTTTTAAGTATCTTGATCTATACCCAATCACCTAGCTATGTGTACATTATGGCAATGTAAAAGCATTAGAGTCAAAGTATAGTTCTTAATACTTAAGATAACCTTAGTGATCTCAAGTTAGAAGATAAATACATAATTGCTATAATGAGATAGTTTCACTAACATAGATTATGTGTCCATGTGAACATCTCATGTTAGGTCTCTAATGAACTTAGTTCTCAAACAAGCATCCACATGTTATCTTTAAGCATCACCATGCTTATAGCTTATGAGAACTATCATTTGATTAGGTAAAATGGCAAAACATGTGCTAGTCTATCCATATTAATAATCTCTTATCTTTTTAATACTATGACTAAAGATAGTTTTGGTATTTCATATTTGCATGTAATAAGAATCACATATTATGAACACTTCACAATTTCCTCAACACTATGAACATTCCAGGGACTTTATTACATAATTTAATATCATATCACATATATAATTAACATAAGCACTATTGTAATAAAGAATTCCTTTACTATAAACAAATGTCTATGATGTACACGAAATATCCCTATTACATATAAGCTCTAGGGCATGTATTTAACAAAATTCCCATATGAATATTGACAACCTAGTTTAGATAGGTTGACCAGTCAACTAAGGAGATTAGTACCTACTAGAGTACCTCGATACCTCTTTATGACCTTCAAGTCCAGTATATGACCTTTGAGTCTAGCTTATGACATTTGGGTCTAGTATAGTACCATCGAGTCTAATATATGACCTTTAAGTCTAGTAATAACCTCTTTGGTCCATTAATGTCCTCTATGGCCTAGTAAAAACCTCTATGGTCCAGTAATTGCCTTTACAACATAGATAGTCTTATTATCTAGTATCAAAAAATTATCCGTTGATTATAGGCAAATTAAATGAATAACAAAATTATAGGTGATCACAAATATGTAATTAATCCCATAAGAACAATGACTATCATACTTGTTATATTATGTCATAATTTGCATATGTTATGCATAGTTTACTTGCATACATAATTTTTATGCCTTGAATGTTATAAACATGTTATAAAATTTTCGTAAATGTAACTTGCATACAAATGTGTACAGATAATGTTTTTGGATGTAACACAAAGTTATGAAGCTTAGTACATTATTGTTTGTTTTCTAATACGTAGGTTAAAGTGTAAAAAGTGAAGTCAAAGCTTGTCTTTAATAATACAAGGATTAAAAAGATATTTCTTTTGGTATATAAAGTTATGTATAGTTTGGTTGTTCATAGTTGGTACTTATATGTATATATAAGGGCCATGGACCTAACATGATTTGAAAGTTGTTTTGTAACTCTTAAAAGATGGGTTTTATGTATATATTTATTGTGTTTGTTATTAATCTTGATGCATCCTTGAGTTTATAGTGGTGTTGTATGTTGGGATGATATAGAGTTTATGGTGATGTGAAGTTTTTGATGTTTGAGATTATAGAATTGTGTTTCTTTGTAGGTTATTCTTTGGATAGTGTCACCAGACAACCATTATGCTACTAGATTTTTGACATAATGACCAAGAATAGCCTAACGTATTAAGTGGTTTTTGTTAAAAATGTTTTTATAAGCTTTTATGATAACCAAGTCTAAAAAAGGTTTAAATTAATAAGGATTAAAGTAAGTTAGATATTGGTTGTGCATCGTCCTTAATGTGAATCTAGGGGTTGGTTGGGTGAGGGGTGTTACATTGATTGTACTACAAATAATGATAACGAAAGATGAATTGAATAAAAAATTATTATAAGAAATTATATTGACATCAAGAAAATTTTATATTATAACTCAGACAGGTAGAGTGTAATGACCTAAAAATCACAAGTTTGTGAATTGTATTCTCTAGACTGTGAATGGTGCACTTGAGGCTAGGAAGTACAAATTTGATGTTTGCAAAATACATTCCAAGAATAAGGCCTAGTTTTAATATAGGAACAAATCGAGGTCTCTGGGGTCGAAATATCAAAAATGAAATATGAGTAGCAAATAAACAAATAAGATGAAATAGCGAATAGTAACTAAGGATTAAAGAAGGTTCTCTTAACATAAATTAAACAAGATTTAGCTATGATAATCTTGACTCACTAATAAAAGATTAAGACTTTTAAGGGATGAGTGACACTTGGCTACATCTTAGCCCTCTAAGTGGCAATATAAAAAGAGGATTTAGGAAAGAGAAAGGATGAATAGTGCTCATCCTTTAATTTCTCTTCCAAGCTGATGGCTTTTTCCTCTCTCTTCTTCATTTTTCTTCTTTAAAACCTATAAAAAACACATAGTTTCTCTCTAAAAATTAAGGCAAACTCTATCTTATGAGTAGAAAAGTGAAGAATTCAAGGAAAAATATTAGATTTTAGGTTTGAACATGAGTTTCTTTTTATGGGTAAGTGATTTTCTCTATTGAACTAATTCTTATCTAATGTAAAGAAAATTGAAAGTAGAGTTATTATGCTTTGACTGATGACCAATGGTCACGTATATGCATGATAAAGCTTCAACTTTGAAGGGAGGATTTTTGCATACTCATGGCCAAAACTCAAGAAAAGGGAAGAGAAGGATTTTAAAAGCTTTATAAGACAACATTAAGGATTGAGTAAACCAAACTTTAAAGGTTAGTGCTTTTAATCAAACTGACCTAAATTTGGTTATTTGTTTGATGAAAATTGAGAATTAGGGCTTCGAATTATGATGGTAGTCATGGAAATTGATGTTGTTTATGCATAGTTGATAAAGATTATATTCAAAGGTAAAGGAATTAAGGAAATTAAAACTTAAACTTGGTATATGGTAATGGCCGAAACCTATGATCGAGAAAATGTAACTTTTGTTTAACTTTAGTAGGTGTTAGATGACATAGAAGGTTGATCTAAGTTACATGTATGAAATTGATGATGAATTAGTTATGGAAGAGAATTTAAACTTAAAAAGAAATACTTGATAGGCTAGATCAAGGTATGTCTAAAATGTGGTGTCTTAAAAAGTAAACTTTTCTTTCTTAAGTCTATGTTCAAAGGGCTAATCAATGTAACTAAGGTTAATTTTTAAAATTTTGAACTTAAAATGAAGTTAATGTGTTACCTTAAAAAACATAAATAAACTAAATGGCTTAAAAAGTTATAACTTGTACATTTAGATACAATGAAAGAATGAATTGTACATTTAGCTATAAAGAATGGTTGATAGATTAAAGGAAATCTATCGCAACCTATTCCTATCCTAGTACAAAAAGAAGTCTTAAGAAGAAATGGGATATAATTTAAGAAATAACTATAATGATAGAGTTAAGGAAGTTGAAATGCATGAATCTCATGAGATAATACAATTATCACTTGTGTTGGTAATTTGGCATGCTATGTATGTATGTATGTATATCACAATATTAAAGGCCATGAATATGCATAATATTGTATAGAAATGGAAAATTGTTATATGATTATGTGTATGCAATTCTTGTATGCTTTGTGAGTGTAAGAACATTTCCTGCTTTTTTTATAATAATGGTAAAGTTTTCTCCTTGGAAGCTTATAGCTTAGATAATTAATGAGGGTTATCTAGGTTAGAAAGTATCCACTAAACACTTTATCCTTAGTGCAATGTTCTTTTGCATAGGTCTAGAAGTTACCACTCAAGAAAGGTGAGACTGAAGTCTAATCCACATCAGTGCAACTTTTTTTATGCATAAAGTTTTGAGTTTCTACTTTTCATAGAAACTAAACATTTTAGTCTCTATCTAAAGGTTAGATGTACAATGCTTAATAAGTCTATGAGGGTGATGTATTTAAAGACATGATCATTAGTCTTATCATTTGTTGTTATGATTTATGTGGCATGTATGAACATATAACCTAAAAAAGGTAAAATGTTCATAGATGATGTATACATGGGAATATAGATTGGATGCATATATGAATATAATAATATGTGTTAAGCTTGTTAAGTGAAGTTTAGAGTTAGTTGGAAATAAGGATCAGATATGTTCTAAAAGTACCTTATAGGAAAAATTTTGGGTAATGCCTTGACAACCATTATGCTACCGATTTTTTTGGCACCAAGACCCATTCTTGTAAAAAGTTTCTTAAAGATTTAAGATTTTATAAACAAATATAATAAGGTTTTCATTTGTTTTCAAAGAAAATTTTGATTCACCTTTTTGATTCTATGTTCATGATAATATATTATATTCTTGTATGTTCATGTAATAGGTGTAATGCCTTATTATCATGTTTCATAAGGGATTAGGTTAGCGGTGTTATATTTAGTGGTATTAGAGCCTAGGTTTAATTGGTTCTATGATATAGTAACATGATATTTTCCTTAAGAACATGCATTCTATTACATTGTATAGGACAAAAGTGTTAAGCTATTATGGTTCCCCCTCTCTTATATTGGCTAGCATGGACTCTAGATCTCATAGCCACCTAATAAGGTCGCTGGTAGTAATAGGCAATCTAGTGTTAGCAATTATGTATAATAGGAAGCACCTGTACTTACTTTAGCTTCTCATGGAATACTCGCACAAGCCTAAGCTACTTTTCTATAGCAAGTGACAGACTTTATAAGATAAGTTACGATGGCAATACTAGTGTATTAACCACCTCTACCACAACCATAACCACCTCCACCTCCTCATTTTTCTCTCCTTTAATAAAGACCATGAGAAACAGGTTTCAAAAGAATAAGGCTAAATATTTTAAACGTTGGAAAGAGGATGATGTTATAGTAGTTGACTATTAGCTTGAAAAGATTGAGAGGATTCTAGATGATTTACATTGTACCCTTGCAGAAAAGTGGAGGGTGCCACTTCCTTGTTGTATAAAGAATCACATCAATGGTGGATTGGGGGTTAAAAGATAAGCTAAGACTATGTAGCCATAGATATAATTGACTTGGAAGTTTTTTCTCTTCTCTTTTCAACAAAAACATATTGTGAGGATATACTTGGAAAGAAAAAGAAGGAAGTTTCTTTACTTCAAACAAAAGTAACTTACTGTAGTGGAGTATGAGAGAGATTTTCTAAAGCTCAGTAGATATGCTCATGAGATGATGACATATAAAGTGAACAAGTGCCACCATCCTAAGGATGGGTTAAATGACTCTATCAGAGCACATATTACTAGACAAGAGATAGTTAGCTTTCCAAAGCTAGTGAATACAGCACTAAATGTTAAGCAAGTTAAGTTATGGGAATCAAGTAAGAAGGAAAAGCAATAAGGAAAAAGAGGCAAATCTAGTTATAACCCTTTTGGAAATAAGAAGGGCAAGTTCTTTTAGATGCAGTTAGTAGGGTCAAATAATCCCAAACCTAGTGCTTCTCACAACAGTGGTCGACAATAGCATAGAGGTATAGCTAGTGCTCCTATCACCTTGTCTAAGGGATTAGCCCCTCCATTGTGCGATTATTGTGGAAGTAAGCACTTTGAACCTTATAGGGAAAAGACTAGAGCTTACTTTAAGTGTATGGTTAAGGGACATTGATAAAGGATTGTGATAAGAAATAAGATGCACTGATTATAGTTAAGATAGTTTTGCTTGAGTCTCAGAGTGGTAAAAAGCTAGGAAGGCAAAATATGGATGGCCAGAATTAGAGAGCCACTTCAAATATTATAAACTAACAAATAGAGACAAGGACTTTTACTGCTAGAGTGTATAAGGTAAGGGGTAGAGAGAACTAGGATGCTCCAAATGTGATTGTAGGTGAATTCTCTTTCCTTAGTTCTAATGTTCATACCCTCATTAATTCTAGTTCGACACACTCATATATATGTGCATCTCTTTGTGAAGTTAATGGAATCCATACTAATATATTAAAACATGAGATTGTTGTAACAAGCCCTTTAAGACATAATGTTTCTACTAACAAGCAGTACAAGGATTGGCCCATAGTGACACATGATAGAGAATTCTTAACTAATTTGATAAAACTTCCTTTTCATGAATTTGATGTGATTTTAGGTATGGGTTGCCTTTCTAAGCAACAAGCCATGGTAGAGTGCAAGAAAAAGTGAGTTACCTTAATATCACCTATAAGTGAAGAGGTAATTATTTTTAGGCTTAGATCTAATGAGGTGTACAATATGGTCTTAGCAATGGTAGCTAGAAAGTTAATAAGAAAAAGGTGTAAATGTGACTGATATAAGCATGTAAGGCCTTGAAATAAAGAATATACCGATTGTTAGGGAGTTCTCTGATGTGTTTTTTAATGAGCTACCTAGGTTGCCACCTAAAAATATGGAGTTTTCCATTGAGAGAACACCTTATGCTACTCTTATCTTTATAGCTTCTTATAGGATGGCTCTAGCAAAATTAAAGGAACTCAAGTTACAATTGTAAGCACTTTTTGATAAAGGTTTTATTCTACTTAGTGTTTCATCATAGGGAGCTTTGATATTCTTCATTAGGAAGGAAAACGGGTCATTGAGACTTTATATCAATTATAGGTAATTAAACAAGGTCATAGTGAAGAGTAAGTATCCCTTACCTTGAGTAGATAATTTATTTAACCAGTTGGGAGGTGCTAATGATTTTTTCGAGATTGATTTGAGGTCATGGTAGTATCAACTCAAGATCAAGGAATTAGATATGCCTAAGATAGCCTTCAGGACTAAGTATAGACACTATAAGTTTTTTTATCATGCCTTTTGGGCTCACGAATGATCCAGTCACTTTTATGGATCTTATGAATAGGGTTTTTAGAATATATTTAGATCAATTTGTAGTGGTGTTCATTGATGGCATCCTAGTCTATTCCAAGAGTAAAGAAGAATATAATTAACATTTGAGGGTTGTATTGCAAACTTTGAAAGAACATCAATTTTACGCTAAGTTAAGCAAGCGTAAGTTCTAGCTAGACTAGATTTCTTTTCTAGGCCACATTATTTTATCATATGGTATCCAGGTGGATCCTAGTAAAATTGAGGCAATCATAAATTGGAAGTCTCATAGGAATGTCATGAAGATCCATAGTTTTCTTTGCACCATGGGATATCATAGGAGATTTGTGAAAGGGTTCTCTATGATAACTTTTCCACTCACTAAGCCCCTCCACAAGAATGTCAAGTTTGAGTGGAACTCTAAGTGTTAAGATAGTTTTAAAAAGCTTAAGAGAATGTTTGACAGAAGCTCTAATTCTTACTCAACCATCTTTTAGCAAGGGTTATGTAATCTATAGTCATAGTTTTCATAATAAACTTAGGTGTGCTCTGATGCATAAAGGCAAAGTAGTTGCTTATTTATCTAGGCAACTTAAGCCATGTGAGCTTAATTACCCCACTCATGATTTAGAGTTAGTGATAATTATCTTTGCTATCAAGATATGGAGGTATTATTTATATGGTGAAAAGTGTTACATTTACATCAATAATAAAAGCTTAAAGTATTTACCCACTTACAAGGAACTAAATTTAAGACAAAGAAGAAGGATGAAGCTAATAAAGGATTATGATTGTGCTATAAGTTATCATTTAGGCAAGGCAAATATAATAGCTAATGCTTTTAGTAAAAAGTCTATAGCAGGTATTGAATTCTTTAAATTCCAAACCTTGAGCAATGTAAGTAACCCTTTTTCTTTCAAGAAGTTTAATGTTATTTCATCTTCTTTTATAACTTTAAAAGCATTGAATGCTCATTTAAGTTTAGTGATTGATAGAGCTATTATAGTAGAATTGAGAATAAGATCAATCTTTTTGTAACAAGTTAAGAAAGCTTAAAAGTAGGATGCTAAGATGAGGAATATGGTGAATGAGATTAAAAAAGGTAAGGAAACTCAATATTCCCTAAGCATGATAGAAGTTTGTATTACAAAGAAAGATTATGGGCACCTAATGTGTTAGAATTAAGGAAAAGCATTATGGAGGAAGCATAAATTATGCTTACAGTTTACATCTTAGAAGTAATAAGATGTATCAAGATTTGAAGTTTTTGTATTGGTGGATGGGCATGAAGAAAGACATAGCAGAGTATGTAGCAAGGTGCCAGGTGTGCTAACAAGTGAAGGCTAAATGTCAAGTTCCATCGGGGTTATTACAACCGATCAATGTGCTTGAATGGAAATGGGAAAAGATCACCATAGATTTCACTATAGGCTTTCCTCTCACACAAAAAAAAAACATGATGCTATCGGGGTAATAGTAGATAGATTTACCAAGTTTGCCCACTTTTTTTCCATTAGGCAAGATTATTCTCTTAATCAGTTGGCACAACTATATGTTTTTGAGATAGTTAGACTTCATGGAGTGCTAGTATCTATTATATCTAATGGAGATCCTAGGTTCACTTTCAGATTTTAGGGAAGTTCACAAGAAGCTGTGGGTACTAGGTTAAGCTTCAGTATAGCATTTCATGCTAAAATGGATGGACAATTAAAAAGAGTAATACAAATCTTAAAAGACACACTAAGAAACTGTGTGATGGATTTTGAGGGCAGTTAGAATAATCATCTTCCATTGTTACAATTTGTTTACAACAATAGCTACCAATCTAGTATACAGATGGCTCCTTATGAAGTTTTGTATGGAAGAAAATGCAAAACACCTTTGTATTGGATTGAGATAGGATAAAACTAGATCTCAGGGCTAGAAGTTAATAGAAAGACTGAAGAAAAAGTAAAAGTGATTGAAAAAGTCTATAAGAGGAAGGATAAAAAGTGTCAAGTGGGGGACAAAGTGTTTTTAAAGATGCCAGCATGGAAAAAGATCTTATGGTTTGAAAAGAAGGGAAAGTTAAGTCCTAGGTTCATTGGAGCATACGAAATCATAGAATGTGTGGGTTCTATAGCCTATCGACTAGCTTTGCCACCAAAATTTTGTCCAAGATTCATAATGTTTTTCATGTATTAATGCTTTGAAGATATCAGTTAAATCCTTCCCATGTGATTTAAATAGGAGATGTTGAAGTACAATAAGATTTAACTTATAAAGAAGAACTAGTTGCTATTTTGGCCACTAAGGTGAGAGAATAAAGGGAGAAAAAGATGCCAATAGTTAAAGTATTATAAAGAAATCATAGAACTAATAAAGCCATGTGGGAAAGTGAAAAGATGATGAGATAACAATATCTATAATTATTTACATCAAGTAAATTTCAAGGATAAAATTTCTTTTTAGAGGGAAAGAAATGTAGCGACCTAAAATTCTAAGTTCATGAATAATACTCTATAAATTGTGTATGGTGCACATAGGGCCATATGAGGATCAAGAAGTACAAATTTGATGTTTTGAAAGTACAATTCATGAATAGGGCGTAGTTTTAATATTGGAACAAATTGAGGTGTCTAAGGTCTAAATATAAAAAATAAATTCGAGTAGCAGATAAGCAAATAAGACGAAATAGTGAATAGTAATTAAGGATTAAAAAGTTTAATAAACACCAATTAAATAAAATTTGAACAAGATAAGTGGGTTTTGACTCACTAATAAAAGATTAAGTGTCTTAGGGGATGAGTGACACATGGCTACACCTTGGCCCTCTAAATGCCCATATAAAAGGAGGATTTTGAAAAGAGAAAAGATGAATAAGGCTTATCCTCTTCTTTCTTTTCTAAGCTAATGACTTCCTCATTCTTAATCTTTTCTTCTTCAAAACCTATAAAAGACACATGAATTCTCTCTATAAATTAAGGTAAACTCCATCTTATAAATAGAAAAGTGAAGAATTAAAGGAAAATGTTGGATTTAAGGTTTGAACATGTGCTTCTTTTTTATGGGTAAGTGATTCTCTCTCTTGAATTAATGCTTATTTAATGTAAAAAAGAATGAAAAGTAGAGTTATTATTCTTTGATTGATGACTAACGATCATGTATATGCATAATGAAACTTGAACCTTGAATGGAGGATTTTTACATTCTCATGGCCAAACTTAAGAGAAGGGAAGAGAAGGATTTTGAAAGCTTTATAAGACAACATCAAGGATTAAGTAAAGCTAACTTTAGAGGTTGGTGTTTCTTAATCTAATTAACCTAAATTTGGTTATTTGCTTAATGGAAATTGAGAATTATATTTTTGAGTTAAAATGGTAGTCATGGAAATTAAAGTTATTTATGTAAAATTGATAAAGGATTATAGTCAAAGGTAAAGGAATTAAGGAAATTGAAACTTGA
>CANXYI012108395.1:0-14709 GCA_948208565.1 Hura crepitans
AGGTCACAGATACACCATGCAAATGATTCTCAATCCGATTCGGTAGACTAACATTTGGTGGTTTGTGTAAGTGCATCCCAAGAGTGGATCCTTCTTCTATCACATGAACAGCAGCAAATTCTACTGCATTGTTATGCAAAGCTTGAACTTGATTTGATTGCTTCCGGAATTTCAGGAAAAAGCATCCCAGTGAAGCAATACATACTGGTCCCGACCAGCTTGATTCGGGGACATTTAGTTGAAACTGGATATAAATCATAGAAGCATCAACTTCATTCTTATGCTTTCTGATGATATTCTCAAAAAAACTGAACTCTTTGCTGCTGCTAGTTCCTTTCTGTAGCTGCAGTATCATTTTCTGTTTGCCTTCAATGTGTGCCATATCTGCCATTCCATCCTTTTCCAAAAGGTAGATGGTGAGGAAAAGCATAGGAAGCAAGAGTTAAGGTCATGCAAACTAACCAAACAAATTGAGGATAACATATATCTAGAATAAATACCTCCAAGTAACATTGACGGATGTTGATACTTTCTTCTGACTCGTTATAAACAACATGCCGGGGTGTCAAAGTTACAATCTGCGATGGGACCACCAACATACTTGAAAACGGTCCCATAGAGACCCCAAACTTAGTAAAATATTTGGGTCCAGCTTCTTTCTCTGTCTCTAAGCTTATCTCTGTCAGACCTGAAACAGCATCCAAGTCTAATACCACCTCCGATGTACCATCATCTAACAGTTTGAGATGCATCTTGTGAGATCTGGTAAAAGAATTTAGCAAGCCTATAAGAGGACACAAATGCCTCGAAAATATATATATATATATAAATCATTTTCTTAAAGTAATGATAAAGGAAGAGAATGAACTCTACAGTATCACAAAGAGATATGCATATCTTACTTTAAAAACCATGTTCTTGCTGAATTTGGTGGGCAAAATAGCCCCAACTCAGGAGGAATGTTGGAACCATACTTTCTGACCTCATCCCTGAAAATAATTATCGCGGTCAAATACATAAAGGACAAATATATAGTGCTATCAAGTTCAACAAATCAGAAATGACAAACACCTGGATAGAGACTTCTGATGAAAAGCAGAGAAAAATAAGGAGAAACCAGTGTCATTTCGTAGGGAATATGGTGTATAAATAGCAGCCTGCAACAATGAAATAGTTTAGTTGTCCATCAAGCTGGAAAGCTTTAAAACATCTACTATCTAGCAATCCAACTTGTGATATGTGTTCTTGTATCTAGAATACATTGAAGAAAAAAAGATCACAAATAGTAACAGCATACGAACCTCTAATGTGCCTCTAAATCCACGAGACAGCCTTAGCAATGCAAAATACTTTCCACCACCAAAATCGAGATCAATATCCAAACATTGAACATCGTTTTTTTTCTTAGTTAACTTCTTGATCCAATCACCACTGTCCACTGGTTTGCAGCTTGATCTCAGAGCAGTTAACGTAACAGTGAAATAAATTATGGCAGGATTAGCATAAAAATCGACCGTTGATCCACTTGATATAGTTGCTTGCTTGCCAATGTTGTTACTAGCATCAGTAGGATAGGGATCTGCATCAATATAGAAGTGAAAAACTGTGCTCCTGCAAAGCATAGAAACTGCAGAGTATATTATGTTGTTACCTGTCTCAGTTAAAAGCACATCTATCTCTGTGTGCAATAAATTTGACACTCGAACAGTAGGAAGAAGAAAAATTTCCTTTTGCTCTTTTAATGCTACTGTTGAGTTTCTATTCTCAGAACCATCACTAGACTTATCAGGATGAATGATAGGAACATCTCTTCCAATGCTCTGAATTAGAAAATGCAGGGTAGCGACATGAACATTTTCAGATCTGATGGTACAATGTGCAGTGCTAAAGGAACATTTCGTCGATTCAACAGACAATGCCTTCCGGACTTTGTAGCTCATCCTCTCAAAAATTCCAGAAAGATGAACAGCCTTCCCACCTTTTAGCTCATCTGACCAATCAATTGATAGTGCACCCTTAGAATTGATTGGCCCTTCTGTAATTTCTGGTCTGAAAGAAAATAGGAAATTACCTGCAAATCAATTACCAAATACATAAGTCTCTGAAATGTTGGATAAAAAGGGCATGAATGTCAGCAGCGTTATTTGGGTCAAACTGTGAAACTTGCCATCATGATTTTTCAAAAGGAAAAAGAAATACACAAAAATAGTCAGTACAGAAGTTTAAAAAGAAAAAGAGAAACAAAGAAACAGAGTAGCGTGTAATGGCTGAAATGGCCCATTTTTACCTATTGTTTCCAAATAATAATCTTGAAATAGCTGTATTGAAATGTTAGGCTAGAAAACCTAAGTTGTCACAATAAAAAGCAGTTGATCATGAGCAAGATGTATTTTGATCCTATACACCAATGCTGTTCAATTTCAACAATCATATTTTCCCCTTTAATAGGAAAAAGCAATATAAATTTTAAATTTTGTAATATAGAGTGGAAAGATGCTCGGCCAACAAAGGTGATCTGCATCCTACATGGAGTTCAAAAGGTCAAAGATCATAATTTCCAATTTGGAAAAAGTAATAAACCAAGACCAATCTTTGAGGCCTTTTTGTAATTCTTCAAAGATAATATATTGGAAAAATATCCAAAGAATGTAGGTAATTCATTTAACTAGCTGTAAAGTTGAGAATGAATACCAACACTTAACGACATCAATGCCTTCTTTAATTCACCAGACAGATTGATAGCATCAAATGCCACCAAGGAGTCATCGATTGAATCTCCTTTCTTCAGCAACACAGATGCAAATTCATCTTCTTTTTGTTGCAGCCGTCTAAATCGTAGCTCCATGGAGAATTCAGTTTCATTATGTATTTTGATTAAAGGAGAAACCACTACGGACAAACCATCCTATAAATAACAAGAAAAGGAAATATAGATTAGACAAACATATTTTCAGTTCAAATAAATGAAATAGAAACTTCTGAAAACAATTACCTTAGATTTATGTGATATGTCAACCACAACAAACGGCCCAGGGTAACTTCTTGAATCTGTTCAAGGATGAAAAGAGGAAACTATTTGAATATACAGTTTTGCCTTAAGGTGAGATAAATAACTTGATCAAACTGCAAAACATTTTCACAATTCGGATAGGAATAACTAAAACAAGAGTTCACGTATCAGTAATGATAACTTAAGTCCTGTGAAATTTCCATTGCAAATGGATATACCAAAGAAACATTAAGAATCATCAATCAAGTAAAATTCTGAAGGAAATGCTGAGTGAATTACACAAAAGGTCATCAAATTTTGACATGCATAACGCGGTGATCACAAAAGAAATTTCAGTAGCCAAAATATAAAGAAACTAACATAAATTTCACAAAAAGAAAAGGAAACCAGAAATGCAAGTTTCTTACCCGTGGATGCCATGTGTCCATTATTTATTCGCTGACTTGGGCAGCTAGCTTACATGTGTCTCCCTACGTGCCATGTCACGGGACAGTTACCGGTAGTCAACTTGTGTTTCCTAGTAATTTTCACTTTATTTGTAAGTCAACGTTACTTTGTTTATATTTTGGTTACTAAAATTTTTTTTACGACTACTGCGTTATACATGTCAAAGTTTGATGACCTTCTATGTAATTTACTAGGGAAATGCCTGACCTTGTGGACAAACTAATTGTAATGTCCATGCTTAGTTGGTAAGACTATTAGATTTGAGGTCATTGCTTTTATTTTGATAGATATCAGTTTTACATGAATTGCATCGATTAGGCAAGGGATTGGTAAGAAAGAAAATGTATTTAACTTAATAAATCATTTTAGAATTTCAGTTAATTAGACTCAATTGACTTGAATTTAAACGTAGGTCAATGTATCCATATGAGCATCATAGAGGTGCAACATCCATTCTAAAGGTTTTCAAATAAATGAAACCCGGTTCAGGTTTGCTTTCAGAATTCACTTCCTTGATACATAACTCATTTGCAAGAAGTTGGGCTTAAAAGTGATTATAATACAGAATGGTTAAACTCGTTTTTAGGTCCCTAATCCCTTGCCTATTTAACCAGCTAGAGGTTGAATGTGAAAAGAGTTTGTAGTCTTGTTGGCACATATAATCTAGTCTTTCTAAGAGTTTACTGCTCTTGATACATAACTCATTTGCAAGAAGTTGGGCTTAAAAGTGATTATAATACAGAATGGTTAAACTGGTTTTTGGGTCCCTAATCCCTTGCCTATTTAACCAGCTAGAGGTTGAATGTGAAAAGAGTTTGTAGTCTTGTTGGCACATATAATCTAGTCTTTCTAATAGTTTACAAAGTTAAGTTTACCGCTCCTTTAATTTACAAAGCTCTCTGATTGTGCATTTAAATCATTGTCAGATGTCATGTCTATCACACATGGCTAGCAAGCACCAGAAGGGCAGCTTTGTTCATGTTTACAACAAATAGGCTTTCTCCTTTTACACACAGCTAGATTCAGATCAAATTTTACTTGATTGATCTTTTTGAATATTTACGGCTTCTTAATTACGGAAATATTGTATAATGAAAAAAATAGAGAATTCAAAAAAAAAATTCCGCACAGTTGTCTTGAATATATCTCACAAATACCACAAGTTAATTTGCCGTCTTGACTAGCAGAAAGTGTACTACACTAAACAGCTCGTGATTTGCTAGAATGTCATAATGGTCAAAAAAGAACTTTTTCTTTGCAGATAAAATAATATAAGACTTTTTCAAGAAAGCATCCATTACCCACAAAATAATTAATGCCATATTCAGAAGATAGTGCTATAATACCTGAAAGAGACGTTATGCGGGTTCTCCAAGCAAGTGTTTGACTTTTTACAAGAGAAAGACGAAGTAAAGAAGTTGCAAAAGATCCAAGATTAGAAAGTTGAATTCTCACAGAAGATGCACCTTCTGGAATTTCACTTGCAAATATTGGCTGCCTACAGAAAGCAAAATAATCAAAGGTTATTGACCAATTAAATATTATAGATATATTTGTAAACAAGTGTGCACAAGAGTATAGAACCTCTGAAAGATGACTTTTTTAAGATCCAAACTGGTCCTAGTTGCAAGCGAGTGCAAACTATAATACCTAACCAACCACATTTTACTAACATTAAATTTAACCATATGATTGACCATCAGTTGTGAAACCCAAATTTTCAAAATTTCCTTTTTTCTTTTTTTGTGTTTCCTTTTCCTATTCACTAGCTTAGGCAAGATATCTAAAGCGCAATACTATTCAATAGCATAGGAATAGAGGGGCAAAATTCTTAAAGTCTAATTAACATGGTGGGTGGGTGTCATAATTTGCAATGTATTCCTGGCAAAACTAAATGAAGTTCAGATTACACCTACAACCAGGTTAGACACTAAAAAACACTCAAAAACAAAAATCAATATGGAATATTTGCGAGAGTTAACACAGGAAAGAACACTGGCACACATGATAATCTTAAACAATGAATATTTCCTTTTCACAAAGATATATCCCTAAAGTTGAATAATGATTTAGGCTACTGGATCTGATTTTCTTTCATTCGAGCTCAATCCATCATGTTTTTTGTAAGTGTTCTAGGGAGAAAAAAGGAAACAGTTGCAGATGTCATTTCACCACTTGCTGATTCCACCATATTGTTACGTATGAGAGAAGGGTTAAAAAGTAGAATTACAGCAGACAGTGTTAGTTATCTGCTGTAATATCGTAAGTTAGTTAGACTTCTTTTATTCCTTTTTGTACAGCTGTAGCCCATCCATTTCCAGTGTTGTACACAGCTCAGCTTTTCTCTTTCCTCTATATTATGTAAAGTCCCACTTTTGGGACCACTAGAAATGAATGACTCATGCCTCTCTTTTCTCTCCAAATCTCTCTTTTGTCTTGTTCTCTCTTCTGCTCTCTTCTATCCTAAACTCTATTCTTCTTCTTCTACCCCGCTCAATCTAAATTCTTCTTTAATCAAACTCTGCTAAACAGTTAGGATTTATTCCTAACACTTGCTTATGAAGCAGTTACAAATTGTCGGAACCAAGACACAAATAATTGGAGGAACACGTTGCGTATGATGATACAAAATGACAAAAGGGAAATATTGCAAAGACTGCAAAGCATATGAAACACAAGTACAAGGACAAAAAGACTACAGGAAACACGCAACTCCCAAACATATAATGCAAAAGGACAATTCCAGGATTATAAATTTATGGAATGCTTGACAAGAGAAATGCTGAATGACCATTTTATTTGTCTGCTGGTATTAAAGATATAGCTATTTCTTGAAGCCCTCACCTACAAGCTTGAGCTTTTAATTTACAAGGTTTAATGCAATGATTTCAGAGTTACACAGACAAAAGGTTCAGCTATATAAATATTCGTAGGGTTCTCACCTACAAGTTTGAGTTATCAACATCATATTCAGGGGTGCTGACATAGGTGTTGTATGCATGCTAGAAGTATTTTCTATATCATAGACTATTTTACAGCCTATATTTAGCTTTTTTTTGGGTTTCCTGCCTAGGTATCTTTTTTCTATTTAGATTTCTGTACATATATAGGGAAGAAAGAAACTCACAAAAACATAGAATAGTTTTTTTTTTTTCCCTGTTCTTTCTTGATCTCTTGTGTTTCTTATTTACAAGAGCGAGTTTAATAAGAACGTCTTTTTTATCTTTCTTTAGTGAATGAAAAGAGAGGAAAATATAAGTTTCATTGTAGCGGCTTTGATTTTACTCCTGATTAAAATGTTAAAAGCAAAAAACCCTAAAGGCAGCCAAACACCACCTCTTTTGGAATGAATATTCCATTCTAGCTTATGAAATCTACAAGTTTAACAGAAAACAGAGGTCAAACTCCTTCCAAATTACATCTGTTCACTAATATGGAATTGCCAATTAGAGCCCATTGTCTAGTTATAGGGTGCAATGATACCCAAGCCACCTTTAACTAATCTGGTTACATGTAAATTAAAAAAAATTATGACTATTACAGAAGGATATGAGAGAAAAAAAAAAAGAAAAAAAAAATAAGCCTAATGATACTATGGCACCTAATTTCTTACAACACAAGCTTAGCTTGTCCATTTACATGTTAATCAAATCAGCATGCTATCATAAGATGAGCTGCTAAATAATTGGCAATTTCCAAAATATGGCCTACATTTGCAAATAAGAAAAAGTTTAGAACTTTTTCAGCGACAACCTGAAAAAAACCTTCTGCCTCAAAATCATACCATCTACTTTTCATCTTAATTTACAAGGAGCAATGCCATTCCTAACGATAAAAATTTTTGGTTAAAGTTGGAACCTATAAAGAAATTTCTGGAAGAATGAAGACCATAAGTTTCTAGATTGCAGTGTTGATATCCTCCATATAAAATTTCCCAAATTTAAATGAGAACAGAGATCATTCTCTTCGAGGACCTGGACATATGGTGCATTGCATGCCATTAGTTGGCAAAAACATATCCATTAAGGAACATATGATTAATAGATTAATTCGGCATACCAAAAGCCCATAAATTGCAAGAAAGTTTTTTACTGAAGTCTGGGAAAAGAAATGGAGCTATTTTTGGCCATGTTAGTAGTATTTTCACATTCACAAGAGCAAAGAATGAGTTATCAGATACGGTTTTCTACCACAAGTTCGGATTAAAACAGGGAAGCAGCTTAGGTTGGAACAGTGTTTTCATACAACAAAAACAAATGGGAAGAACAGGAATAAGAATGCAAGCTATTTGAAGGAAGAACTGCAATAGCAACTTAAATAGAACCACCAACAGCATAAGTGAATTCGTTACCTCAGAAATACAGAAGCAGATTGATTTCTGGCTATTGTCACACTTCTGTTTTCGTAGAAATGACAAAGAAGATTCAGACCCAACAGATTTTCCACCTGGAATAAAATCATGACACTTTTTCATAATACTAGCAAAAGATTATACTATACTAATATTGCAAAAAAAATTTACAGCTAATAAGAGAGAGAGATGAAACAATAAGATAGAGGGCAGAGTTTTCAGTAACAAAATATAGCCTCTTGTAAAGAGAGAGAGCAAATACATTCAGAATTTCCCCAGCCATTGTTACTACGATATGGCAAAAATTGCATCATCAATGCCAGTTATACCATTTTGAAATTGAATATCTTGATGACACATAACTAGCATTAAGTACTCCAGGGCAAGAAAATCAGAAAGCTAAATCTTTATTTTGTACTGGGATATGAATTTAACAAATTGCCCTTATCATGAGAACTGAGATCAATCAGAAGTAAAAATGCTAAAACCCAATCTGCTATCTGCAATGGTATTTGCTAATCACAAGCTTAAACAAGCATAGACATCATTTCCAAAGAACAGTGAGCTACACCACAACAATAAAGTGACAATTACCCTTGACATCCGAAAGCCCAAATTGAACTGCATTAATTGCCCCTTTCATACATTAATATATGTGAAGAATTGATCAATAATTTCTTTATATTGAATCAAAATCAAAGAGAGAGAATTCAATCATATATATACACAAAGGATAAGCTATTCCAAGCAACTTCCTAATTAATACAATATAATTCCTACAGCACAGAAATTTCAACTGTAAATATAGGACCAGAGTAACCACGGCTGTGGGAGAGGCTGTGGTCCTCTTTAATCAACAACCGGAGAAGTCCCTGTGCCAGACTGCATCAGTCTTGACCCCAGGAGGCTCCATAGTCATGGGCAGGGCCATCAAGCATACTGCACATCAACACATAATTCCAGA
Source organism: Hura crepitans (assembly GCA_948208565.1). Lineage (NCBI taxonomy): Eukaryota > Viridiplantae > Streptophyta > Magnoliopsida > Malpighiales > Euphorbiaceae > Hura > Hura crepitans. The sequence continues at coordinate 8,773 of CANXYI012108395.1, forward strand.
ATACACATGGAGAAAATATAATTATGACCACAGGTGCACAAAGTGCATGTAATCAAATCAAAGTTCCTGGGAAGCGTTAATAAAAGTGAGAAGATGAGAAGAGTTTTCTTGGCCTACAGTCTGGGGAAATAGAAAAAAGTCCCAGGGCTTGTTAGGCCTCAGAAGTTTGGTTGTGTCCCAGCATGCCCTGGCAGGTAGGTAACTTTAACATCATAAAAATTATTAAGGTCAGGTTTATAGTGGAGTGATTAAGGATCCAGTGGGAGCTAATGGTACCCATGGGTACCAAGGAAATTATATTGCACATAAGTACAACATTAGCAGTTCCTTTTTAAGGGGAGGGCATGAAATTTCAAATGAAACAGTTAGAATGAGAGTCCAAACCTTGCAGCAGTTGGCCAAAATTGCAGTTTTCCTTATGGAGAAAGGACCAGCCAACTTTATTTCCCCAATCACGAACAGTAGTATATCCAATGAAAGCTCAGTTAAAGATATATCTAACTGAAAATAAGCAGGACACAAATTGTTTTACAATGTTCTGAAAACCACAAGAGATGGTTAGAACAAATTATTTTGGTAAGTATGATACTCTGACCTCTTCAATTCTGAAATAGACATGAAGAGGCACTCCATGCTGAACAGTTTCCGGAACATGATATTTGAAACTTGAGCGAAAGAACATACATAGTTCCACTGGACGCACAAATTCTTTCCTACATTATGAGGAAAGGTATATAAATGAAAAGAGTAAATAAATTCAACGTAAATCCAACAACTTAGAATCTAAAATAGTCATACTATTTCACCATAAAAAAATGCTAACCATGAATTTCTCAGCGCATCAAAGTAATAAACCAGTGCACTTGATGTGCTCATGACTCTCGTTTTGTACGGGAGAATTTGAACATTGACTTGGGCATTATTGATGCAACTGCGAAGCACAGGAAACCTGTCCTTTGTATCTGGAAGTTCATGAACAATGGTCAAATCAGAGTTCTCAATCTTAATATGAACGCAAGGGAGTTTTCCACTCAGATACGAGGTTTTATTGTCCTCATGTGCACTGGAATGCAGATTAGCTCCAGAAACCTCCAAAGAATACCTATCTGAAGTTGCAAGATTGTGTACCAAAGTGTGGTTATTAAATAGTTTGAACTTGAAAGGATTCCCAGGCTTCCTGACAAAACTTGGAATTCCATTAATAAAAGCGACACCGCAGTCATTCTTTTTGTTGACCAGGTAAAAATTATTTTTGACCAAGTTATTATAAGGCTCCCAGTCGATATCAGCAGTGTAGCTTCTGGACTCACAAGAAAGTGTTTTCCAGAGAGAGTATCCATTATCATTTGTGCTCGACAGGTAAACAAAACCTGATCCAGGATGATAATTCACTCTCAATGGTTCACCAGAATCATTTCTAGCATTCAATGATATAAAAGAGAACCACAAAACCGGTGAACCCCATATCTTTCTTCTGTGATGCTTGACCTAAAAATAGTTAGAAAGTAGGGTAAGCTGATGGGTCTTGCCCAATTGAAAATTAAAAAGAAAAGGCATAAATCTATCTCAATAGTAATTTAATTTAAACGGCACATGAATTTTAAAGTAATAGCTTAAGATTAGCCAGAAATTTCACTACGCGTACTTAATACTATCATTAAAGAGCAATAAAAAATGCATTATGCAAATGCATCTCCGTCATAAAAGTAAGCACATGTGCATCAACACAATGAAACCCAATATGAGAGTCAGCTTGCAGACAATACAGATGGGTAGAACACAACTAAACCATAAAGACAACAATTGAGCCAACTGTGACTGCAATTTCAGTCCACAGAAACCACAACGGTACATGTGACACCCAAATATTTACAGTGTGATCTTCCAACTAAATCACCACATCAATGAATGATCATTTAAACTAGCAGTTCACCTTGACAAACAGATTGATCCAATGCAGGTGATATTGGACAGTGGAAGAAATAGCTTATACAACAATACCCAATTAAACAGTGTGCAATATGCTGCTGCATGACAATTTTGATACCAGAAACCCAACCAAAAAAAAATGAAGACCTAGAAGCAAATGCCAATGAATATGCAACATAATGATGGCATGGCAAACAATTAGCTCAGTAAGTTGGATTACATACATTACACAACAGGTGTCAAGTCTCTGCCTCAGGCTAAGATTAGAGACATACTGAAAATTAGTTTCATAGTACTCCTTCAACTGTCTCCAAATCCCACCCACCAAATATTCCAGCTTGTTCAAGGCCAGAGACTAAAATTTTGTTTCGTGATATTCCTTCAACAATCCAAATCCCATCCATCAAACAAGTTCAAGCTTGCTCGACGTGTATAATTTATAGCACAATAACAGCAGTTAAGCTCATCCCCCTTTTTGTTACATCAACAAAATATGCATGATCTACCATATGCCTCTAGACCCCCCACACCAACCCAATTCTTTTGTGCAGTTGACCAACGGTCTACCTCCTCATAGGTAAAGAAAAGAGAGAGAGGAGTTCACATATATAATACATCAAAATCAGGAACGTGAAAATTATTAAATACGAATCCAAATTTACTTGTGCCAATGCCCTCAAAATTGACTATAGCGAGTGATGGAAAAGCAAACTAATCTACCAATAAAGCATACCCAAAATTAGCATCTCTTTGTAATATGCAATTCATTTGAGGAAAATAAACATCTAAAGACACCCTTGCAACATGAAAAGTCTTCAACAAACTAGCACTTAATAAAGAAAGGTTGATGCTTTCAATAAAAATACGAAATATTGTACCCTAAAAAGAGCCTTGTCTCCAACAAGAGAGTAATGAATTACACCAACCAACTTATAATTGCTTTCTCCTGATTCAACTGCAAAGTACATATGTTGATGCACATCTTGAATTGCTACAATTGCACCTACACATTTGAATAATAAGCTTTAGTCCATGTTGCCCCATATTTGGAATAAATGATTATAGATTATTTGAAACCAGATATACCATTAGGAATCATGTCTTCCAAACTGTTACCAACTTCATGGTCATTGGACCAGTTCCTTTGTTTCAGATCACTTGCAGTATCATTATTATATACACCAGTGAAGGATGAAACTAGGGCTAAAAGCATCTGAAATAACAGCAACATAAAGACCCGTAAATGCTTTAGTCACAGGACTAGCTACATTCAGCATCGGATGTTAAGCATTACACATGCCTTGAAGCTTTTATGAGAAACAGATAATGAAACTTAACACCGCTTACCTGAATTTCAGATATAGAAACTGTCACATGAAAACCTGAAATAGAACCATTGCCAATCCAAAGCTGATCTGAAGGAAGACCATTCTTTGGTTTCTCAGCTGATACTGAAGCAACTAAATTGCTCAAGATATGATTCCTGTGACTTGAATGACTTCCATCCATATGCTGAAATGACAAAACAGGATCTCTGTTTGAAAAATGGGATGATATCACATTGGACTTCACAAAAGATAAATGAGGAGTTTGATTTTCATCATTTGCACGTTGTCGAAGGACTTGAGAAAAAATCGACATGCGAGAAAGTTCAAACTTGAACTTCCTGTACGTATTTTCCAGTTCAAGTTTCATACAGGCATCAAGCTCACTCACAAGTTCCTGACAAAAACCTGCATAAATTTACTAATTATTCAACTGTGCAATACAATATACAAATTGAACAGAAAAAAGCATGCATACCAGCATCATCATCGGTAATGAGTACAACAGAAAACTGAGACACTTCTATAGTAGAAGCCTCTGGCAGTTTCCAGCAGGGTTGTAGAGTTGCATGTGGTATCTCTTCAGCCACATGTTCAGCATTTCCAACTAGTTTGATGGATGATTTTATAATGGATAAATGATTTACAAAATGATGAAGATGTGAAGTAAAACATCCAGCAAAGATCATGAGAGCTGCAGGTTGAAGGAGTAGAACACCACCCTGTCCAGTAACATAACGTTTCACAGGTCATTCCCATTGAAAATAATGCACTTGCATATGCTGGATTCAAGTTTCACATGCAAGTGACAAACAGAATTACAAATGATGAAGACAGCAATGTCATCAAGTTTGATAGCATGACTAATGAAGGCAAAGAATGTAGAGGAGATAACAAATATCCCTCCATTTGAGATAAAGTCAGGACCTGTATTCTCCAAGAGACTGTCTGAGGATGTCCCCCAATTGAAAGGGATGAAGTAAGCTTATTGAACTGATGTGATTCAGCCACAGCATTTTTTATTGAGTGCCTGGCAACGAATATTTCACTCAGCACAACATTTAGGAGAATCCGGTGACTTGAGGTTGGAGCTGAGATATTTGAAACAAAATCCAAACTCTCGAATCCAGAAGACTGAGCCCTTGATGTTTCAGAATCGGTGAACAAATGGGAAATATCCACTTCTTCTGACACATTACCATCCACACTAGAATTACCTAACAAGTTACTCATCCTATCATGAGGATAATCCAGGTATAAAGCAAATGTGAAACTGGAAAGAGAAAATTCATATAACCAATTATGAGACGTCCGCTGCAAGTGTTTAACTATGAGGTGATCAAAACTTCTTCCCACGTGATCCTGATATCTAAAAATCACAGACTGGATTCTTAAAATATCACAATTAAGTCTCCCTCTATCTTCTTCATAAACCATTCTTATACCAATATGATGAACGGAAACCCAAACTCCACAATCATGCAAGCCATGCCCAGACAACTTTTGATGACTCAAGGCATCAAATACTTCGTTTGAACCCTCCCTCTTATTCCTTGTTCTAGAATTTTGAAGAATCACATCCATTGGCTCAAAATCAAAAGCAGCACTAACTGAAAACAAAGTAATATTGTGAATTAAAGGTTCTCCTTCAGCAAAGGTCTCGTCATTATCAACCTCTGAAAACACCTTCCTTTGCATCATAAAGTCTTGAAGAGGTGCTGAACCAATTTTGCATAAGTCGCTGAAAGCATGTGACACTGCTGAAAAAAAATCTGCAACAACCTGTTCAGATATAGCTTCAGCAAGTAAATACATTAAATAAAAGAGTCCTCAAAGCACAAGGCAACTCCACAAATTCTCAAGGTCCGAAAAGAAAACAAATCAAAAGATTATTAAGCACAAATTTCGTGGACCTAGCATAAGTGATGTTCCTTTACACAGAACAAAAAGACAAAATAGCCCAGCAGCTGTACATCTTTAACACTATTATAACCTTTCTTTTCCATGTTATTGCAAACTTTGCCGTTAGTGTGTTAATTGTCGCCATCTTAACACCTAACCAAACAACAAAAAATGCATGTGTGATAGATATAATGTGTGAAATTATCACATGAATGGAATATAACAACACCTTATGTCCTACTAATGAAAAATACTCCTTTGTCCATTCAGATCACCAAAGGGTTCCATTAATTCATTGACCATTTTACTTTCCTCATTGCTTGAAGGCATTATTTTAAAGTGTCCACGGATTCGTTGGTTATAGCACTTTAACATGAAACAAACCACTTCTTAGGGCACTAAATGAAACTACAAAGATTTGTTCAGTCCCAGTTTGCAGTAATTAATTTACAGTTTCCAGTGTGTTTTCAATTTTTGGTTAAAAAACTGCCAGTGTGTGCACGCAGGTAAGCAAAATGTGCTTCACAAATTTATAAAGTAACAGTATAATCTTTGATTCTTGACCTCTGAGTTTAGGACCTACATTCTGCTCCATGCCAATTTCCATCTTTCAAATAATTATACTTTCAAATTCATGGAACAGGATATCTGCTCCATAAGTTTCACTCTTGCAAAACCTCCTGTATTCTCTCTCCTCATTATCAGATATTCTTATGAAAGACAAGTCTAGCTCATGAAAATTAGTCTGTATCCAGAGTTTTTTTTTTTTTTTTTTTTTTTG
>CANXYI012108476.1:0-10081 GCA_948208565.1 Hura crepitans
TTTACCAGTTTTGCTTTTGGGTATGTGTAAATATCATGTTTAGCTATCTTCCTATCTACCTTAGGCATATCTTCATAGTTTTAGGCAAAGGTTTTTTCATATTTTTAAATTTTAAACTTTCTTTAGGAGTTACGTCAGGTGTAATTAAAATTCTTTTGGGTTTTTATTGGTACTAAGATAAGATTAAATAAGGTAGTATTAATTGAATTAATGTCAAACATGTTATGGATGTTGTGATTATCATTATGCATGATACAAATAGATGAGACATCACAAAACTAAGAAAAATTGTTCATTTTATTAACAAAAAGAATTAGAGACATTATCATCAAAAATTTGGGTACATATAAAATTTTAGATAAATCTTTTAAGGATGCATCCTCTTGTATCTTCTTCTTCCCCTTACCTTGAAGCATGGTAACAATCAAAATTTCTTCTTTAGGCTTAATCTCTAGATCAGCTAGATTGGTCATGACCTCTTTATTGCAAATATCTGAGGTAGCTCTGACTTCATCTATAGCCTAATCAAATACATCACTAAAGATCTCAAACCCAGGCATGACCTTCCATTTTATGATAGCAAGCTCTGACTCTTTATAGTAACTAACATTTTCTTCAGCCCGAATAAAACTTTTTTCTGGTGGTGGAATACCCTTTCTTATCATCTTTGATTCTAAAGTTTCTATTATGTATCTTAACCTATTTCGATCTTTCTATCCTTTTAGCTAAATGGCTGATACCACACCATCTAAATCATGTCCCAAACTAGTGTTAGGTAAAAATTTCATCTTTTAAAGGATATTTACCACTTTAGGATCATCATCTTCCTCTTTTGAAAAGATCACAGCTATATGGAAACCATTAAAGGGCTAGTTAGCTATCTTGAGCATTGAAATCTAATTCTCCTTCGTAGCCTATATTGTCATCATCTCACTATCATGGGGAATTTTTATCATTTGATGCAGTGTTAATGGAACCCCTCTTAACTTATAGAATCATGGCCTTTCTAAAAGTAAGAAGAAGTTCACAAGGATATCAAGCATTATGAACTCCACATTGTTCGCATCCCTTCCTTTTTGAGGCTGATCAAATTGAAATAGCCAAATACTTGACTTAAATCTCACTCCTTGAGTCCCAAAAGATAAGAAGGAAATTAGAGGAATCTTAAGCTGTTCCTTTTTTATTACCTTAGAAAGAGCGAGTTAGGCATAATAAGGTAGGAGTTGCAACCTAACCGGAGTTAGGAAATACTTTATAGGGTAAAAACCAGAGTGGTTCGAAACCCTATTCTTATTTATACCTCAAGTTAATATAGAAATTCAATTTGAATTTATAATATTATTCTCCTTCTCAAGCAAATTATAAAATTAAAATAAATAATGGATTCACATAGAAGGAATCACAAAGTGTATTTTTAGAAAATAAATAAAGTGCTTGAAGTTAAAAATATCATACATAAAGTTGGGTGAGTGATTATCTTGGGAACTTTAATTCTCGCATGCCAATTTTAGAAAGCAAGTTTTACTATCGTGACTTTTATTAAGAAAAATCTAAACCCATTTTATTAACAAAACACCAATTTAATTAGGTACAAAATGAGTTTAAATATTTTTACAATGTGCAAAAATCATTTTCAACCTATTACAACATTCATAAAATATATATGAAAATAATCAAATGAAAATAGATTACATGGCAATTACCTAAAATACATTCTAACCAAATAAAAATAAAAATTACATTTGAAATGTCCTAAAGTACAATCTAAATAAAGAAAATTAACAATAATAAAGAGAATAAGCAGAAGAAAATAAAGAGCAAAAATAAAAGCAATAGCAAGAAAGAAATAAAAATAAAGGGATAGCAAAGGGCTACTTCACCGGGGTCTAATGAAACGGCAAAAAGAAAAGATAATTAGGTGCCAATAAATCAAACAACTCACATCATAATAAAATTAAAATGTTTGTATATGAAGTAAAATAGACAGATGAACAAAAATAAAATAAAATAGATAGTCAAATAAATACAACAAAAATATTGTACAAATAAGTTATCACATCTAACTAGTAGATGGATAAAAGAGAAAGAAAAGTAAAAGAAATAGAAAAAGGTTAGTTAACCCACCATGTATATTTGCCTTCAAAAAAGATCTCGACAAGATTGGAAAATTGTGTAAAAAAATCTTCAAAAATTTCAAAAACAACATTTGAAAAGTGTTTTTTAAGTTTCTAGTGAACGTGTCTCAAGAAAATCACCTCCCCCTTTTAGAAATCCACTCTCAAAATTTATACACAATTCCTATGGTAGAAAATGGCCATTTTAGGTGCAAAATAGTCATTTCCTCAAAATGGCTGTTTTCCCCTTTTGTAAGGAACATCTAGGCAAAATGGCCATTTTCATCAAGACAGGCATTTTCCTTGTGGAAATGGCCATTTTATCAAAATTTTATTATTTTTTATTTATTTTATTATTATTTTTAATACATCCCATGGGGGCTTCGCCCCTCATACCCCTCTTGGCATCATTGTTGGGTATCGGCCTCAAACTCGAGCCCTCAACCCACTATAGACTCCTATTTTTCATGCATTACAAGTCACACCTTGACATTTTTTGGGCCACACAAAGACTCAAAGGAAAATTTTTTTAAAAATTTGAGATCTTCAAACTAGACATTAATATCCCTATTTTTTAGGATTTTCATCCTTTCATCATCATTATGCAATCTGAACATGGGAGCCCTAGAAACCCAGTTTCTATACATATCATCTATAATTATTACTATTTTGAATTTGATTTTGAAAGTCCCATACACTTGCCACTTAGTATTGTCATAGGCCATTAAAGTGAGCTTAGACTGAGAGATCATTGAATCTTCAATCATATATGTAGCTATAGATTTGAATGGGCATACATTAATTGATGACCCATCATTATGCATGTTGTGTTCTTTTCATTAACTTTTGCTTTTATGTACAAAAGATGGTTGTGATAGCATCCTTCTAGTGGAAGATCTGTATCTAAAAAGCTAACCATTACTTTTTCTTCCCCTTTTACCATTGCCACTAGATTAGATGGTGACATGGCAGTTGAAACCATTGCACCACATACAACCTCAACTATGTTTTGTTGATGTGAGGGGGATTGCCATAGCGAATCCCAAATTGAAACTTACACGGGAGTCTTCTTTAACTGCTTTATTATTGCATCATCTTCTTTCTCTTTAATTAAAGGAATTGGCTCTTTTTCTACTTCTAACACTACTCGATCAGTTCAGTTTACTATATTAGCCTTCGCTTCTTTAGCTAGCTACTGCTCAAAATTTGAATCAACCCATAAGTCTTAGAGTTATTCTTTTGGGTCACTTTCAATGTCAGTAGCCACACATATCTATAAGAAAAATTAAACCATGACCTGATTTTGCCTTTCTCTCTACTACTAAGTAGTTATTTGTTATAGATCCCATGGCATGTACCATTCTAGTAATCCCAAATTAACCATGTTGATAGGTAGAGGAACATTAGAATAGGCACCCTAACCCTTCTATCTCTTTTCTATGTCAAGGATCTATTATTGAATCAATCAAATCCTAAATCTTATCCCTTCAAGTGTGGTAATTATCTATGTCATAACTCGTGTGCTGATTATATTGACAATATATGTCTAATCAGTGATAAGGATGGCCCTTATTTCAAGCTAGTTTAAAAGGAAGGGGTTAAAGTTTCATATCTTTTTAGAATAATTTTAGGCACCAATATAATGGTTTGCCCAAGTTTGAGTAATGGCTTGTCACAGCTGATACATTAGCAGTTTTGTCGGTCTTATTATAACTAATTCCACCTGTGGCTCTTTTATTCATATTCCTTTTGTTCTTGAATCCCTTTGAGTTCTTATTTTGCTTGGCATGCTCTTCTTCCAGATTAATGGCAATGTCTTTAAGGGATTCCCAATCCTTGACCCTTTAGCCTTTAACCCATCATTCATATATGAATTTGCATTCACGATAAACATACAGATCTGATCTGATGTTTTTGGCTTCCTCTTTATTTCTATATCTTTAGACCTCCATCTTATCAAATACTCTATGAAAGTCATGTTAGGCTTCTATTTAAGTAGTTTATGGTAACCTCTATATGCATGTTGTAGTCATACAGGTTGATAAATGCATTAATAATTTTCCCTAATCTTCTTTAACCTTCTTCTCCAGCCAATGGTACCAATCAATTTCTCTTTCATGCAATGTAAGGCTAAAGTAAGCTATCTTTTATTTTGTGCTAATTTCTATGCCCTGTATGACTATAGCATATTGCTTAACATGGGCTCTTAGATTAATTGTCCCATCAAACTTGGGTAGCTCTAGCATCTTAAATTTAGAGGACAGTAACTCTTTAGACTCCAAAGTGAGCATTAAGGTTTACCCCTTACCTATTATGATTAGTCTGGCCATTACATCTATCTTTTCTTTTAATTTTTTCATCGCAGCATCTTTAACTTTTTGAGGTGTGCCCTTTTTCTTAGCTTCGTCTCCAAAGTCCTTATAGAAATTAAATTTTGAATTAAAGTATTTAGCCTTTCTATCCTTCTCACCTAAGCCCATGGCATCCTTCTTTGCTCTAATTCCCCTAAAAGTAATAGTTGTTTTTCCAACAAGCATGGCTATTATTGGCTTAGTAGGTGGTGGCAAACTAGAAGTAGGAGCAACCCCAAAAATTGACTTCAAAATTATAGACATCATTCTCTTTTTAAATTCCTCAAATTTCTAGTCTATTCTAGCTTTAAAATCTTAAATAGAATAACTACTTTCTCCTTGTCCTACCATATTTATTTTGTTGTGAGTGGTAGATATGATTTTTTATCATTTTATTCTTCCGTTTGGCTCAAATACCCAAGTGGCTTGAGGATTTATGAAGGCTATAAGATAAAGACTAAAAAGTGATTAATGAGATGCTAAAATGTATGAGGATGTATGAAATTCATATATATGTTAATGTGTATAACAATAAACACAAGTAAGAGCCTTCTACCCTTATCACTTCCCACATATGAGGTCAATGTGTTCCTTCCTAAAAGGGTTTTCCAGTGAGACATCAGGGCCCTAACAGATTCGAATAATAAACAACGGATAGCTAAATATTATTTCTCTCATATTTAAAAAACCACATGTAATATATTTAGCCTATATATGTTGGATGTATTCAATCAAACCAAAATACAAGGTTTAGCCCACTCTAGTTTAAAAAGGCCCAATAGGTTAAACATCATTTTAGGATAACTAAGCCATATTCAACATATATTGGCCTATATAGTAAATAATGTATTATTAACTAGGGAACCTAGGGGAAGTTGTTATTGGTCATTACATGGGTTAAAGGTTAGGTCGTGTAAGTTTTTGTCATCCAAGCATAGTCCCTCTAAAATGGGTCTATCTCATCATAAGCATACAATCGATTGGTTAAGCATTTAATATACCTTATAGGTACATGACTTGGATTTGAGGCCTCCTCTAACAATCTCCCAAATTGAATGAAAATGGGTTTATTTTTTGAAATGACATTAGGGTGAGAAGGGATGCCTAATTTATTTTAAGGCTTTAACATGTAATATAGTTTCCAAAAAAGATAATATTATCAATTCAAAGTATAAAATTGCATATTAATTCAAGGTACTTTTACAACAAGGGCTCATGGTGTCCCTAGAGAGTCACCACTATTCGTGTCCCTTCTTTTCTAAGACCAGTCAAATCGAAACAACTAAAGACTCAACCTAATTTTCACCTCTTAAGTCCCGATAGACAAAAAGGAAATTAAAGGAACTTAAGTCATTTTTATTTGATTAGCCTAGAAAGAGTGAGTTGGGCATCACAAGATAATAGTCGCCATTCAACTGGAGTTAAGAAATACCTTGTAGAGCTAAAGCAAGAGTGGTTCAAAACCCTACTCTTATTTATAACTCAAGTTAATATGAAATTTTAGATTAAATTTATAATTTTATCATTTTTCTCAAGTAAGTTTTAAGATTAAAATAAATCATACAATCACATAAAGAAATAAAACACACATATTCACAAAAAGAATACATGAAATTAAAGAATATCATACATCAAATTAGGTAATTGATTATTTTGAGAACATTAATTCTCCCATTTAAATTTAATTTAGAACTTTGATTCTCACATGTAAATTTTATTCATCAAAACAAATTTTATTCTTATGACTTTTATTAGAGAAAATCAAAACCCATTTTATTAAGAAAACTACAATTATTTATGTAACAACCAAAAAATCCTGACTCTCATGAATAGTACTTCTCGGGATGAATAATGCTTCTCAAACCTCAAGTCGCACTAAGTGTACCAATGGGGATTATTAATTATGAGAGAATTTTGGACAAAGTTTGAAGCCAATTCGTAGTCATTTGGATGGTTAAAAATGGTAAAGAACATTTTAATGCTGTGTCTCATAAATAGTGTCATAAGCAAAGCTGAACCATAAAATAATTTAAAAGTTGCTCAAAATAACCTAAAAATGTTATAACTTAATACTTAAGTATTTTGAATAGTCTATTGGCTTTTGAATTAGATTTTTTTAATATTAGGAAGTATTTCTAATTAATTTTTTGGAAAGAAAATATAGTAAATTTTGGATTTCCTTCATTTTTTAGGCTCGAGGTTTTAAGGGAATTTAGAGGAGGAATTTGTCTAATTTTGGTAATAGAAACAAGGAAATTTTAGTTTTCTAAAAGGGATAAAAAATTTTATGAAAAATGGTGGGAAAAATAATTTTTTAAACTATAAATACCCCTTTTCCTTTCCATTCCCTCCAAATCCCTTTATTTCCCTCCACCAAATCCCTCTAAAATTAACACCCCTATCTCTCTCCTTCTCTTCCATTTTTCTTCCTTCACACACCTATCCATCATAAAAAAATTGATCCTGATAGATAGAGCTACTCGAGCTGGACCTATAGACACTAAGAAGTCACAGTTTGGCAGGGTATCTCGGGAGGAATCTCGATTTTCCTCTTAAGGTGAATAGTGCAGATTTAATGATCGGGTAATTTTTTTAGTTTTAATATTTTTCCTAGGATCGTCAGGTGCCTAAAAGAGTATATATATGCTTGTTTTCATTTTTGGAGTTTTTTTCAATTTCATATGATTTTTCTAATAATTGTACCTATTTGATTTGCAGGCAAAAACTTGAGAAGGAAAAGCCCTTAGAGAGCATTAGCCATACTTGATGACCTAGCTCAGTATGTGTAATCAACTTAAATTAAATGAAATGTATAAAAATCTTTTATGGACATTCTTGACATAAATTGGCATTTGGTGTAATAATGTGTAAATAAATGCATTTGTTGGCATGAATGCATGTTATGTGATGGCTTAGAACTTGTTATGCATGTGTGATACTTATTTAGGGTGAAATTAAGTAATGAATGCATTATGTGAATTTTATGCATTTATTGATGTTGTATGTAATTAATGTGCACAAGTGTGTGTGTCATTAATGCATTATAATATGTGGCATGCATGAGATGTATGTGGTAAGAATAGGTGGCTAAATGGTTATTAGATGTTTATATACATCTATATGTAGCTTTATTGCTAAAATAAGCCGCTAAGGCATGTTAATACATGTATGACCATAAATGATGGTTTCATATTAAATAATGTAATTTGAGCATCCATACATGTTGTACGAAATAAATGATGAGTTATACCTATCTTATGGTGGCCTTATACACTAGAGGCCGAAATTTATGCATGTGAGCCATATGTACATATTTGTTACTTGCGTATGTGACTGACTTATATAGCATGCTTTATGCTTAAATGCTATTTCGAATGTGCACACATGATGACTAGAAGATGTGTGTATTTAGTAGTAGCTGAATGCATCTTAAATGTTGTATGGGTTATTGCCATGTTTATATTCATCTAATACATGCATATTGCTAAATACTGATAATGTGTGTAAAATGACATGTAAAGTGGAATGTAATTGTTATGTAAAACCTTAATGCATTAGATATTATAATGTATTTAAATGATAAAAGTAATGGTATAATACATAAGTATGATACCGAATGAGTATTCTAGTTCTTACACTTAGGCAATATGACTGTTTGGTATTTTTGAGCTTATGCAAGCCTAATTTGGCTATGCTATATATTGTTTGGCACATGCTACTTGGAATGAGTGTATAGGCCTTACTGATGTGCCAAATGACCAATGTGATTAGTTAATGTAAATTGAGACATAAATAATGTTATGCATTTTAAAATGGTTAAAATAAGATAAATTGACAAGTTTAATGAAGCTTATACAATTAGACCTTGTTTGGATAGGCTGACCGGTCAACTAGAATCAACAGTTGCAATATTTGCCTTTAGGTAGGAGACCTATGGGTTATATGCATTTTTGTGTCAACAGGCACCAGGCTTTCGAGCCACTATTTTAGCATTACTTTATGTAAAGCCTACGGGCTGATGCATTTTATATCTATGGATACTAGTGCCTTTGGGTACACCATTTTACACCCCTTTAGGTGTTAGTGCCTTCGGGTGCACTGTTATCTGCTATCCAGCCTTTGATAGTTTTCTCTTTAGTATGGGCATGAGTTAAACATATAATAAGGATAATTGTGATACCAATATAAGTTAAGCATAAAATAATGTTATTTGCATTTTAAATGATATGTTATGTGTGATATTGGTAATTTTGGCGTAATGGTAGGCTAAACCTATTAATAGGATATATATGGTATAATGTGGAGTTTAATACTCATATAATAGATGTGTTGGTTCATGTATGGTCTTATAACCCAAATATGTGGGAATGATGCGTATGTATGGTTATGCATCAAAATGTGTGTTATTATGCTCATTATGATGTATAATGGAATATATGTATGTTTTTTATCGATATATGACTACTTTATGCGTATGGTTGATTTTATTTATGTTAAGAGTAATTAATGCTATGAATATGGACATGATATGGTTTATGTGTTTTTAAAGGCAAGTATGTGCTACAATTGCATAATTATGTGATATTCATAATGTGTGCATGTGTATGATAATAAATGATGCATTTGGCATATATTTCATAAATGTATGCTTAAAATGTTATATCAAGTTAAAGTGATTACACCACTAAGCAAAAGCTTAGTGTATTGCCTATTTGAAATGCATAAGTAAGAGAGCAACAAATTAGAGTCAAAGCTTTTGCACCACAGGAAAATAGGAAGGCTGCCATTCTAGGGTACTTTTGGTTTTTTATTGTAAAATGATGATGATGTAAATATAGCACAATGTTGCCCTCTGATTCTAAAGGGATTGGGCCAAATCTGTAAACTATGGGTTGATTTTGTAACTAAAATTGTATTATTATAAAAGCTTTATTTTTCTTGCATGAATCATGTGATAACACTGATGTTACATATGAGAATGCTAATTGAGTTGAGCCTAATTTTGTGATATTTATGATGAAATTTGGAGGGTTAAGAGGACCCATTGGCAGTTAAGATCTGCTGTATGTCTTATTAAAAGTGTTTTTAACAGGCTTAGTATTTGGGAAAGTATTTAGATATAGTTGTTATGCTATTGAATTTTCAACCTGATGACCCCATTAGTTGCCTCGTAAAAAGTACCAAATGATTTTTAATGTTTACAACTCTATAAGTTGAGAAATTATTTAATTAATAAAAGTTTCAATTTAATTGGTTTTTTATGGGTAATAGAAATTAGATATCATAGCGTGGTGTGCACTCCCTATTCAGGTTGTAATGTCTGCTGGTCAAGGTCTTGTAAACAGTGCTGTCGGGACCCGAGTGATGTTACCCGTGGTGTGGGTCATCATTTCGAGTCCAATGACAGGCATATGGTTCATAAAACTTTGATAGGTCTAAAAGTGGTCAAAATGAATGAATTAAAATTTTTAACAAAAACAATAATTCATATTAGGGTATAAGCTTTCATTTTCGGAGATAAAAATATTTCGGACCGAGACAGCCTCGGGACTGAGAAGATGTCCGGATGGTCTCAAAAATGTCATAACCTGAACCTCAAAAATTCCACTAAGTATG